>SAUA01000124.1:0-95668 GCA_004335185.1 Phoma sp. RAV-16-625
AGGTGGGGGTGGGGGGTGATTGGGAAGAATTATAACCGTACCGCCTGGCAGCCACTCCTAGAACGACACGGATTTGGAGGATGCCCTTCATCCATCACCGTTTTCATATGCACAGCTTTCACCGGTTTTATATGCAGAGCGTTCACCGGAATTGCATGCACAGTGTTCACCGGAATTATTCGCAATTTCCTTATAGGAATCATGCGCAATGAACACTTACGTCTTCTTTGATTTTCCTGTCACAATATGAATGTTAAGCAAAGCCCATCATGTCTAGTGATTTCGTCGGTCTTAAGGTGATTTGGCCCCTAGATGGAGTACGACCACCGAAGCACGAATATGAGTATGCTTCAGACGTCAGAACCTTCTAGTTTCATAGACACTGACTAGACCGACCAGCATTGTTTTTGTCCATGGCCTTAATCATGGGTCGATTTCTGACTGGCGGGACGAGGATGGAGCATGTTGGCCAGCAGAACACCTATCACTGGACCTCGGGAACGCGCGAATATTCGCCTTTGGCTACGACACTACAAAGCTGAATTTGAAGTCAGATGGTCTCTACAAAGGTGGCGTTCTATTCAAGCAAGGCGAAGATTTGTGGTCGGCATTGAAGACAAGAAGAAAGTCTGACGAGGTAAGTGATGCAGCTGATAGAACCTATCTTGTAAGGAGCTTAAAGATATCTGTCTAGTTGGAAGTTCCAATTACTTTCGTGGGTCACAATACAGGAGCTATAGTCATTCGAAGTGTAAGCTGCATACTTCCGAGCAAGTCTATTTACTCGCTGTGAAAATAACACGATTCAAGGCGCTCTGCATATCTCGCGTGAAGCAGGACCAGGCTGATCCTGTTCTGCGCAAAACAAGGCATTTGATCTTCCTCAACGACCCTCCACCGGATCTGAATTGGGAGACCTGGACACATATTTCCAAAGGAACATCTGGTGAAAGGAGCAAAGGTCAATGGAAAGTGTGGGCAGCTGCTCACAGAAGTACGGCAAAGGCATTCAATGAGATTGCCCACTACTTCAATGTCACGTTTGCAACAACGAAGCTTGCCGAATTCGCAAGGCCGGCCAATTATACGATGGTAGTCAAGTCCATTCATGACAATAACTCGCGTGTGATTGGCGATCTAGATGAGATACAGCGCATTCGAGCATGGCTTGAGCGACTAGATGACCCAGTCAATATCGATAGTCACCACCGAAACCTCGCCAAGCACCACCCGCACACCGGTGAATGGCTCTTTGAGAAACCCGAATTCCGCAAATGGCTCTTGCTGGATAGTGATGTGCCTATCGTCTGGCTCGTCGGGCCTCAAGGTTGCGGCAAATCGGTTCTTTGCTCTCTCGCCATTGAACGGCTGCAACCACATGCACAACAACAGGCGGTCATTTATCTCATGCTAGCATTCGACAAGCCTCGTTCCGAGTACCGTCTCGCCACGCAAGTTGCACTGCAACTTTTTGACTACGTCGCTGAGCACCAAGGAGGTGTTGCTGCAGAGGCATTCCTCATGCTTCTTTCTAGAGAACAGACGGAGGACAATAAAACTTCTCAAGTCTATGAGTTGATCAAGATATTAATATCGCAGTGTCCAGCTGTCTTTATTTTCATTGATGGTCTTGACTCAGCCGATTTAGGAGAGCAGGGTGAACATCAGTCAAAAGAAAAAACCAATTTCGGGGAAACCATGAAGCACCTCCACTCCCTATTATCTGTCTTAGCCTGTGTGGCGAAAGATGAGACAGGGACTCCGACTCGTTTGTGGTGCAGTTCCAGACAGACGATCACAATCAACAAATGGATGAGAGAGCTGGCAGTCCTCAAGCTCTTCGTTTACGGGGAGGCTGTGACAGACGACATTGCTCTATTCCAAAAAGAACGTAGCGCATGGTCTTCTAACTTGCCCGATGCTGCCAAGGACAACTTCCTTCTTGCTTCCATGATGGTAGACACGCTTAAATCGCCCGGGCGTGTTACTGGTAACTTTACTGGAGTTGCCACACAGAATTCTGCTCAGAGCATTGTTGAGCTGTATCAGGAACGATTAGACCGAATTTCGTGTTCCACCGATCCCCTTGAGTATGATGCGCAGCGACAGACGTCGGTTGTCATGTAAGTCTGGAAATCTCTGGGAGTTGGCTACTACAACGCAGTGAGGAGGCTGACAGCATTGACGTAGGACCATCCTCTCCCTCGTAGTCTATGCGAAGCGACCGCTCAAGCTGGTGGAACTTGGAGAAGCCCTAGAAGTTTGTCAAAAATCGTTCCGGGACGGTGGCATCCCTGGTCTCATACCCGAAAACGACATCGAGCAGCTTGATGGGTATGAGGTTCAACATGACTGTGCGCCATTCATTGATTTCCTTCCGACAAGTAAAGGGAGCAAAGACGGCTATTTGAGACTAACGCACGCTTCAGCTTGTGTGTTTTTGCGAGGACTTGCTAAAAAGACTGTGACTGCAGCAGGTGTGCTTCAAATCAGCTCTAATGTGATTGCGGAGGTTTGTCTGAAATACCTCTCACAGACACGGTACCGCGATGCGAACCTAGATACCGTGCGAACGCATCACTTCTACTCGTACGCGGCCAAGTACTGGCAGAGGCACATGGATGAGGCAGACTCAGACCCTATTTTACTTCAGGCCGCCAGTGATTTCATTCAATCCGTTCAGTTCCTGACAATGACTCGTTTCCAGAGCTGTTTTCTGAACCGCCATTTCAACACCCGTCCTACTAGTCGCCCACGAGGAGATGAGTCTTCGCTTCCTTCCAGAAGCATTCCGCAGAGTGTCTCAGTAAAGTCAAGCATGCCACATATAGTTGATGACTACAAGCATTTCATCGACGAATGGGGCGAGGCTCTTCAGATCGGAACTACGCATTGTGCACCGGGGGATATAATCGGAAACTGTTTCTGGGGTGCATTAAGCAAGCAAAATGCCTTGCGGAGACAGGGTCTCGAGACCGAAAGAAACAAGAGTTTCCTCCTAGAAATTGATGGTGTTAACCGAAATACACGACAGGATGGAGATATGTCGATGAGAAACTGCTTCTATGAGACAATCAGCGAGGATGGTAGTCGTGTAGCAGTATGGCAAATGCCTGCCCCGAGGTACGGCTGTTGCCCTTTTCGTTCTCCCAGGTATTTCAAGTACCATGCTGACACCATATCTAGTGACAACGCCATTGATGCAGGGTTAGAAGATCGATGTACATTATCTCGAGCCTCGTGGTACATCGACGGTCACAGGACACCGTTTCGATGTGGCACACAAGAAATGCTCGAAATCAAGACGAAGAGCTGTCGGCTAGAAACATTCCGACGTGGCGACTTTTCGCTCATCGCAGAGTTGGAAACCACCGCACATGTGCCCATGATTGATGAGTTCAACTATGGTGCTGCGGTTCGCGTCGGGAGTTGTTTGTTTCATCGAGAAAATGAGCGACATTGGAGTGCGAGATATGTTAGTAACGACCAGAGTGCAGCCCGCTGGGACTCGGTTGAGTTCCGTGACCCCTGGGCTATTTATTCGTATCGAAAGCAGGTATGTTTAAGTGAAGAGAAGAAGGGTCAGAATCAGATATCTGAAGGTGGCAAGGATCATGACATCCCTCCACCCGAGGTCGCAGACCTGCAAGAAGATGGCGACCCCAAATTTGGGCCGGGCAGTGATGACGACGAAGACTTCATGAAAATTGAACCCAAGCCAGCCAGCGATGATAATGGTGATTATAAAAGCCAGTCATCTCAAACAACCAGCGCTGTTTCTGAAGGTGGGTCAGAAAGCGAGCTTGAAGATTCGAAGACGGATACTTTGTCTGCTTTAGACGACTCTTTGTCGTCTGCAGAAGAGTTCTGTGTCGATTCTCTCTCAGATCAAGGCCCCAGTGGCGCAAGCTCCAGCGACGATCCATGGACTTCAGACGAGGAAGAATCTGTTTCTGATAACGCTGAAGATGACGATGACGAGGACGATGAGATCATGGAAGATAACAACGATGCCACAAGCCTCATTTCCGAGCCTATCGACAACCACAAGATGATGATGTCGACCGAAGCATCAGATACTGATGACGAGTCTGGATCTGGAAGCTCTGTGAAGTCTAGCCATAGACGGGATGGATACCGCAAGCATTCTTTTCCCTCAGGTGGTCTTATCTGTGATCGCTGTGGAGCCACTATCACTCACAATTACATACCGGTGGACACAAAGCTCGATACGTACTACCAATGTATCTTCTGCGCCAACAACAACAGCTTCGATATTTGCTCTACATGCTTTGGGAAGGGGGCTTGGTGTAAGGATAGCAGCCATCTGCTTTCACAATGCCTGTTCTCCGCAAGAAGACGCTTGTGGAAGGACGGAATTTCTCAACATACAGCAATGCCGCTCATCAAGATTATTGCGGGGTACAAGGAAGGTGGTTCAGAAAATGCTGAGCGCCATTCGATTGTGCCCTCGTTTCGATACAACCGTCGCCATACTGCTATGTTGCACGATTCGAAGCCTATAATACATCCAAGACTTCCGCTGCTTGTATACCCACTCGACGGGCGCAAACTCCTGTTCAGCAATTTGAAAAGGAATACCTACTTCATGCACGACATCCCTTTCAAAACATCCGAAACGGCAGAGACAAGTGGTGGTACATGCATACCAATCAGCGTCAATCTCCGGTTCTCGCCATGCGGGAAGTTCTTCCACATGCTACGAGTCACAGCACGGAACGATTCACCGATTGAACCAATTGACATTAATGTTGTGATTATGAAGATCGCGTTGTCAACGAAAGACCCTTGTTCCGGAAAACCAACGACATTACCAGATTGTCAAAGCAGCAACCTTGGAACTTGGCCGAGGTTTGTGTCGCGACTACCCTACGCCATCACCTGGACGGAGGTACATGTTTATGTCTCCATGAGCGATAGCTTCTTGAATGTCTTCCGCTTTCCACTACATGTTGACGAGCCAACAACAACCCACGGCGAATGCATAGCGAACAGAGTTTGTACTTTCTCGCGAAAGATTGCTTTACCTCGTTCCAGTCGATCGAGATCTGTCAAATTCTTTCCATCTAACAACAACGCATCAGCTAAGATCATACTGGGTTCAGCACATGGGAAGGAGCCCGAGCCTCCAGTCATTGTGTATCTGGAGACCGACCAGCCAAGCGAGTGGATTCCAACAGCCCAGCGACTGAACTGGACCCCGAGATCAAACCGAGTCCGGGAAGACGCGCTAATCGAAGAACCGTACTGGGACGAGGACGTAGACCTCGTTCCAGAACCTACTGCAGGTGGAGAGCGGCATATTATCGAACCAGTTTTGCGATACCGAGAGCTGTTGCTTCGTGGCTTCCAAACATTGGGCATCTACTGCTCTTCATGTTTTGAGCTTGGCATCAAACTGGACTTCTTACGTCCTACTCCAAAAGTCCCGATCCATCATGTAGGTCAAGCACGATTAGCGAATTCAAAAGCCAATCTTGCATGGTCTGTTCCTGTCCAAGCAATGGTCGAAGCATTGCAGAAGGGTTGTCAATTCTGCTGCTACGTGGCGCTTCGGACTCTGAAGTTCAATCACATCCGCTATACTAGTCAGTCTGTGGGACGCGGTGGCGTACGATGCTGTGCGAAAGGGTCTATCACTGAGAATTCTCAGGACATACAGGAGGTCATTGATTACATCAACAGGCTCAAGTGGGATGTTCCGCGTGAGAAACAAAAGTTTGTCTTTCGTTGCGAGGCACAGCACTGGGACCTTGAGCATAGATCCTTCGACAAATTACTTATAACTCTGCTTGGCGCTCGGCCTGGCGGTGAACTTGGGTCACACGAGTTTGCACCATTGATGGCAACTATCAAAGGCGAGAACGAGTTCGGAGAAACTTCAACGCGCACGGCTTTCTTCCACGACCCAGAATTCTCTCGCCCAACAGACCCTGAATGTGCTTTGGAGTTGCACGCAACCTCCGGTAAGTTCACTCACGATACCCGTTCAATGACAACGTCTAAGTTTCCGTACTGAATATACCTGACAGATGATGGGGCGCATAACCTGATTGACACCAGACCACTAGCAACATCGCGCGGTGAAGGTGACAATATTTTGGTGGCGAAGACTTGGTTAAAATCTTGCCAAACAGCCCATCCTTTCTGCCAACAGCGCGACAACACGAGCGCACAACTGCCTACCAGATTGGTCAAAATCGTTGACGATAATACCATCATGTTGGTTGAGACAGGCGGACAGTTCGGCCAGTACGTTGCACTGAGTTATTGTTGGGGACCAGAGCCAGGACGAAATAACATGACAAAGGCGGCAAACCTTAGAGCTAGGCTGCACCCAGACGGCTTACCACGAGGCGAGTTGCCAGCAGTCATCAGGGACGCTATTTCTGTCACTGAACGCTTGGGATTCCGATACATCTGGATCGACGCACTTTGTATAATACAAGATGACACAGACGATAAACAACTGGAGCTTGGAAAGATGAGCCAGTACTACCGAAACTCGTTCTTGACCATTGCAGCCAGTACCCCAAGTGTCACGATGGGCTTTGTGGGAAAGGTGGGACGTTGTCACAAACATCCTGATTTCCTCCTACCACGAGATCTTGTTCCATTTGTGGTCTTCTCCCACTCTCACGAGGTCAGGAACAAAGGCATACCTGGAGTAATCTATGTCAGGGAAGAGAATCCGTACCAATCGCACGAAGAGCCATTAAACAGACGAGCCTGGACACTTCAAGAGTGTGTTCTCGCTCCCAGAGTTCTGCTCTTTGGGAGTCGTGTGATGTGGTTCTGTCAGCATATGACGCACAGCGATGGTGGTATTGAAGACTGGTCTTTTGATCGAAACGACCAAGAAGGGACCCGTCGCGAGCTACAAATTGAGCTTCGTAAGCTCGAAAGATATGGTCTGAGGGACGAGGGAGAACCTGGGAGCTCGAGGCCTACGGAACGGAGCCTATACAGATACGACTTATGGCACCGACTGGTCGCGATATACTCACAGAGAGATCTGTCAGTTTCAGACGACAAGCTTCCAGCAATATCAGCAATTGCCGCAGAGTTTTCAAAACTTGTGAAGGACAAATATATCGCTGGATTATGGCGTTCCAATTTAGCACGAGACCTTCTGTGGACGACGCCAAAGCCTAGCACTCGGCGCCCCGAGAAATGGCGAGCGCCAAGCTGGTCCTGGGCATCTGTCGATGATATCATTTCCTATGATCGGCCACCTCCAGAAGGAGCCATCCTACTCGCAAATATGCTGGAGGCGAAAGCCTTACCTAAGACAGATATCGTCCCGTTCGGAGAAATTGAGTCAGGCAGCAGTCTCACCATCACTGCGCCAAGCTTCCCTGACTTTGATATCGACGACGAAGAAATGCGGGAAAAGTTCTCTGAGACTTGGCTGGATGCCTTCACGCTCATCATGGGTGAAAATGAAAGGGCGATGCATCACCATGTACTTAAACAACCTCTCTTTTCCAGAGGGAAAGTTAAGAAAGAAGCATCAGGGAAGGTCAAGGAAGAAGAACCTGAGGAAAAGGAGTTCCGACTTCCCGATGGGTACCTGCCCGTCTTCATCTACGCCGAACCCGATGAACCAGTTCGTCTGGGTATGGAGCAAGACACCACAACACCGGTGTTATGGAGAGTGTGGGGACTGATACTGAAAAAGGTTGTCGATGGATCTGCCGAACAGACGTATGAGCGGGTGATTTCGTTTTCGCGACTTTCGATTAACATTTCTGACGACTTTATATTAACAGATGGTTGCCATAGAACTTTCCGAGTTGTTTGAAAAGGGTTTAGAGGTTAACTATAATGAATAATAACCTAACGTGTTTTATTATATGTTGAGATAACTGCCCAGTAATGCGGTGGACACTTGCATGTGTAAGAAAGACATCACACGTTTAAGAAGATCTTCCTCTAGTCTGTCCGTAACCTTCTTTAACACTAACCCCCACGTATTCTATGCCCTTCTATTACTTCGCAGATTGCCGCTTAGAGTTAATAAATATTATAAGGCGGTACAATAGCTAGTAAGAAGGCTATTATACTATAAGTAATAATAAGATAACTTACGTGTAAGCTACTAAGGCTATAAGAGATAAAGTATTCTATAAAAGAAAAGCAAAGTAAGCTATAAAATTTATAGAAGAAATAACTAGTGTTTTATAGAAATTCTATAGAATTCTATAGAATATCTTATGTATATAGATTATAGAAATATAACTCTTATAGTTTATATTTAACTTTATTAATTAACTTTATTATTAGAATATCTTAACTCTACTTATAAAACAGATAGTCTACTCTATACTCTTTCTTATAAAACCTAGTTGCTATAGTCTTTAACTAGGTAACTACCCCTTAAGAACCTCTATATATACTTATCTCTAAGACCTAATTAAACAATTACTTACAGACTTTGTCTAAAGTGTAAAACTTAACAAGATCTTAGTAGAGCTAGCTTTACCTTACTAGAGTCTATTATAGCTACTATTAGCGCTAAGAAGCTCTATAGAGTAGATGTAGATAAAATACGTTATACTACTATATAAGGATTAGTAGGCTCTTAGATAAAAAGCAATATAGGGTTATTTTTAATAGAAAGTAGACGCTTCAACACTACGTAGACGCGACGTTGTTGCAGCAACACAGCTAGCATTTTAACATTCTTTTTTGTGTTGTTTGTAGTGTTAGAGAGTAGGGGCGTATTTACTTCCTCAAAATTCGACGCGCCCATCAGGGTTCACAGGTCAGCTCTTGTTGGAGCGCTAATTACCGGTGCCTACCGCTCCGCCTAGAATCCTTCCGAGATAATTTGCTTCTCCGTACGATAACCCGGTATCTTCTGTTTCTAGCGCCGGTGTTCGGTGCGCGGTGTTTGTGTGTTTGTGGCGTCGGTATCCGATAGTAATGGCAGGCACGTGCATAGATACGCGAGATCTCCTGCCTAGGGCATTGGCCCAAACCTTACAACAACTCCTCAACAGTCTTCGATCATTGCTTGTGAAATCTCAAAGTGCAACTTCCGCCTTCAAAATGGCAGGGCTACCTCCAGCAACCCCCAAGGGCTTATGGAAAAAGCCGCTCGACCTTGGTCTCATGACCGACAACGCCAGGACGGAGGGGTTAGAGGTGTGTATTCCTTTCTCGCGTCACGTGCGGCAGGCAGGGTCCACAAATTCACCGGTCATCGAGATTCCTCGGTTTTCCAGATTGCCGGCAGAATTACAGCTTCGAATCATCTCTTTTTGCGACAGTCCGACGCTCTTCCGGCTCATGCACACTTCATCGACCATCCGCTTCGAAGCGAAAAAACTGTTTCTGTCAGACCCTGATGCCTGGTACGCTGTCAGCGCGAGATGGATATTTCAAGGGTGCTACCCTGGCGAAACAACCCATGACATGGAGTTTATGCCCTACGTGGAGCAGCTTGAGATCGTGTGCTATGCACTGGACAATTTCTCAAACGAGTATTATTTCCACGACGAAATCCATAGCAAAGACGGTGAAAGAAATACCGGGCTGGGCGGAGAACAAGACGAGGTCATCCGGTACTTTTGGCATAGGGTTCATACGTGCTTTCCCCGTGTATCCCGTGTAGTCCTGTCCTTCATCTTTCCTCAACAACTCGCCACGGCCCCGGCTGAAGACTGCAAAAAGATCAAGAGGATGTGTATCCCAGGCGTCGAGGTTTACTTTTCCTCTGTCACATATGAAGATCGAATCTTCAGTAGGAGAGAGAAACGCACTTGGCGAGAGCTCGAAGACAACGAAGGATGGACAGAAATCCCAAACTATGATCAACCGAGGATTGTCATGCCGCCTAAGATATTCCGTGGGCCCATCGGCGCCTACGAGTCTTGGATCTACAAAGCCACACAGCTTACTGCGCGGAAGGAGACAATCAAGACTATGCTCGTCGCAGCTGTAGAAAGGCATCACTTCTATGGAAAACACGAGCCGTTCACATGTCCAGTTCCAGATTGTTGGGCTTGGTTCGATCAGCCCGAGCAGTTCACTACGCATATGCTTGTTGAAGACAGGATCAACCTCGGTAATCACGACCGTTTCTTGAACCAAGAGATGGTGCCGCCGGAACCTTTCAAGGCTCTGTTTGCTACGAACGAAGAGGAACTGGAAGAACTGAGGCAAGAAGGATATAGGAGATCGAGTTTTCTTCGTGACCTGTGGGATAAAGAGGGCACTGAGAGAAGAGATGCTACGTTGCAGGCCGCTATACACCAGGTAGAACATGACCCGCTTTGTTTGCAAGGAAAGAGACCAGCTATGCATAGCAAGACATTAGGAGACTTGATTTGCTACCTTGATGGATATTAGCCGTTAGGGATTCAGAGAAGCTTTGCAAGCCACGAGATGACTGGACTCTGCATCTGCTTGTCTCAGCTACCAGATTCCTGTGTACTCAGTGCAACAAGCATAAGGGAGCAGAGCTTATAGCTACAAAGGACAATGAATGGGGAAAACCTTGCTGTAATGCCTCTTGTGGCCAACTTCTCTCGGATAAGCCGTGAGGTTTTTACCAAGTCCAGTGTTGGCGACGCTTGAGAAGATCTAACTGCTAAGTATCTGCCCTCTCACCCTTGAAACTTCGCTCCATGTCTACATGTGCCTTGGATAGGTTGTATTTTCCCATAGCGCAGTTGCAAAGCGAGATGGAAAGGGACTGTAGTATATACATAATTCTATTTCGAAGCATCGTATTCATGTTTGGTTCGTTCCTGTCTGAAGGTAGATGTCACCCAGATGTCGTCGCAACACCTTTCCACCCAGACTGAACCGCCCCTGCATCATGTTGAGCAAACGCAATCCGCTACATCTTACCGCCTAGATGAGTGCCGTAGTAGTATTGCTATATTCTATATCGGACACTGAAAATACACAAGTTACTAGACAAAGTACTGAGAGTGTGCAGAACACTATCTGGCAGGTCTCTCAGGACGACAAATGACATAACGATTATCTGGGATAGCAAATCTATACCAACTACATCTGCTTGTATTTGGGAAGTGTCGCGTATGGTAGTCTCTCCTTGGAGCTCGCCCTCACGTAAGGGCGAGCATGGAGCCTAGTAGGAGCCCTATGGCAGGACCCCAATGCTCCCCAGGCCATTATGTGCGACTCAGAGCGGAGGATCTCCTGCCCCGGTACCCTCATCAGATGTGCATATAAGTCCTCGCACACTCTTATTACATCTACACTGATCATCTCCACAATCTTCTATCAATTGGTCCTGCTGCTCTACATCTCCGTTGTCATACTTTTTTACCCAAAAAAGCTCTGTTTAAAGAATCCAATCTCTCTACTCTTGTTCTTAACTAGGCACGCTAGGCCAATAATTCCAAGGACTTAGCTTTAAGCAGCCGCGTACCACCTCCGCAAAGACATCCAGCTTATAACGCAGTGTCCACGTGTTAATGTCGCAAGGAAAACTATGGCTAGTCGTTTTCCATCTTGTATTTGGAAAACTATGGATGTGGGGTAGCTATAGAAAACCAAATAAGACGCTCATCCTTAAGCTTAGAGCCGTCATCATTGTATTTCTTGTAATTCCATTGATCTATACCTCTTCCCTCTCTCCCACACACTCAGCACCATTGACGCCCCCTCTGCCAATCCACCATCAACTCCAGCAATTGCTCCACCTCTACTGCTTCCCTGCCCTGCCTCTTTATCTCTTGCAATCCCAACCGCGCCGCGCCATTCCCTGCTGTATCTAGCGTGGCTCTTCTTCGCTTTGTTGCTGGTTGGGTGTTACCGCAAGGTCTAATAACGCACCACTTACTATGGCCTAATCATCACGCCTGCAGCGAATGGAGATCCCCGCCGCGTCGGTCTAATTGTTTTCAATAGGAAGCCTGCTGATCCGACTCTGTGGCTCAATGCCGATTTCAGAACGGTCACAGTCACGCTCATTTGATATGGGACAAATTCCAAGTTACAGTCGAATGTTGATTGAGATTACCTGTAACAGATACTAGTAGACCCTAAGATAAAACAGTTCTTCCTATACATTTCCTAAATCTAGGTATCCTAACTATTCAATTAGCTACTCTTTATCTAGTTCGGCAGCTTTCCTCATCATTATCCTTTTGTTCTTTAGCAATGCTTTGAATGGATATTCACATGGCTGCCGCTGTTATGCACCGCATGTGTACGTACTACTTTTACATTCCTAGTATGCGAAGGCATGTAGTACAACTAGATCCCGTTAGTGGGCATCCTATAAAGTGGCAGTATGGCTTGCTCAGGGTTCACACAGATCTACTGGAAGCACGAACTCGAGGGTGTGGTTTACTGTTGGAGCAAGAGGCTGTGTCAAAAGCTGGCAGACACGCTTGACTGTTGGTACTACCACGCGGACGTAGCAAACCGGGCAAAGAGCTTCCAGTGTGCTTATCTTAGCGAAGTCAGCGTTGGGCACGAGCGTGAACTATGCGGGTATCGTGTACATCATGCGCGTAGGGATGCCGTGGAACATGGCCGACTTCGCACAGGAAAGTAGGCAAGGTGGGAGAGTTGACGAAGCGGTAGATTCGGTGATACTAGTGGAGCACGGCAACGTGGATCAGAGACTGTTGAGAAAGGGAGATGGCCTGGACGTGCAGGCAATAGGAGTATTCATCATGGGCAGCGGCTATCGACGCAAGGTATGGAAAATCGCCTGAATACTCCTCCGTGATGAGTTCTCCAAAGGTGGCTGTAGGCACAGGGTCGGAGTATAACGCAACTCTACAGAGTTTAATTACATCGCCGAGGTATTTGCTACGTGAAATGCTTCTCTGGCCGCAAGATTGATGGTGCAAACACAGTAGGATGTCGCTAAGAGTCCAGGACTTGGAGATCACATTATTTTGCATCCAAACCAAAGTTTCAGATAGGCAGCGATAGATACACCAAAAAGGCAACGGTGAAGCGCCCATGGGTATTCTGAGAGTGGGAATAAATCGTATGCGCCTACACACCGCAGACCGTTGAACCCTTGCAGGCAGCTTCCCCGCATTCCCCATCATCAGAAGCGGGGGTATGGAGGCGATGATATGCAGTAATTCTCTCGACGTTATTACATGTACCTTGAACTCTCACCTTTCCCCTCCAACAACTCGCAAAACCTCCTCTTCGTCTTCGGCGCGAAAGACAAGATGGAGGGCTCTCCATGGATAATCCACAAAGTTGAGGTTCGCTGTCCTTGCGGGATTAGTTTCGAGAATGCGGATATGTACCTACGACACAAAAGGTTCTGCGTAAATCATCAAGAAGACACGAACATTGGATCCAAACCTTCAGGCGCCAGTCCAAGGGCTCCCATCGCTCCAGCCAAAGCTTCATTCACAATTGCGTCACAGGAGCCTAGAGCTTTTTGTTCCAGCCAATCGTCCAAAAATTCTCGTACAGTTCAAAATCAGACTCCAGGCTGTTCAGCGCATATACAGCAGATGGAAACGAACTTCGCGTTGTCGTACCCAAGCCTGGTACAGGGCCGGACTCCAGACGTAGTTTCTATGTCCTCGGCAGCAGAGCATCCTACCTCACCTCCACGATCTGCGACCGAGAGGAACTGTGCGTGTGGACGTACCTTTGCGAAACAAGCAGCACTCGACATGCATCTGCGAACTTCAAAGGCCCATCGGGCAGAAAGGATCCATCAGGCGGAAGAACTCATATCCTTAACGCCCAACGCAGTGCAACCAGCGACTCAGACTACAGCTCCGCCTTCCAACTCTCCCGTTTTTTCGCGGATTCCAGGAAGCATCCCGTATTCGACACGCTCAGTAGTGGGACTCCTACGCTGCACCTGTGGTCGTTCTTTTGAGACCCAACGTAGCTTCAAACTTCACAAGCACGACTCCACGTCCCATCAGCGTCACACCGATGACTTTTCGACTCCACAAACACATCGAGAGGACTCTCTAATCTCTGCTTTGGCTTCAATGAGCCTACGCTCTGAGTCAGCTCAGACACAGCCTGCAGCAGGCAGTCTAACCTGTGTCTGCGGCTGCATATTTAGTACACAAGGAGCTTTTGATCAGCACAGTGCAGATGCGGCGCGGTATGCATGGCTGGGAGACAGAGAAGCAAGGAGCAGGAGGTTTGTGTATCCGTGAGTGGGGTTGTGACGGATAGCAGCGAGGGTTTGGGGTTTGGATGGTGGTTCTCCTAGGCGGTGGAATGGTAGTGGCAGTAATCATGATCAGAGGTACAATCCAAGCGTTTTATCAAGTAAATCACATGATTACATGTATTAGAGAGTACGATGCCGTCTCAACACATCACGACCGACGAAGACGCGATCGGAGTAGTGGTAGCGGCGACAAAAGGCGTGATGACGGGCTTGTTGGTGCTTGCGATGCCTGAGGCTTTTCGGACCTGCGACCACAGCTGTATCTCGTGATAAATAGTGCCAAACCAGTCGTTGTATGCGACTGATTAGGCACTATAGCGTATCATTGATCGGAACCTTAACCCTGGTTTCGTCTCTAAGCCTATTCAGTGTCCGTTTACCCTTATAGTGTCGGACAACAGTGGCTGCGAAGACTATCCTGCCTTTTGTTACAATTTTGGCATCGAGAGAGGCGCCATGCCATGTTCTGAACGGCATGTTTGGCGGTAGCCGAACAGGGGAATTTTGATGTAGCTCTCGAGCAGAATCTTTGTAAGCTTAGGATTTTCAGACAGATTTTTCTTGAAACACTGTGCCGTGCTTGAATCCTCGAGCATCCCAGGCAAATGTCTTCCCACTGCAACGCAGGCGACCTTGCGTAGTTCGTTCAGCGAAGCCGGTGTCGATTCGAAGACATCTGGAACAGAAAAAAAGGACCCAAAAGATTTCCAGGCGTCCGCACACCTATTCGTGTACTTTTCCTTTGCCATACTAAACGTATCAAGGATATCGTACGCATCCACCAGCGCGAACATTTGCCCATGGAGCTAGAGGGGAGCCTCGCTAGCTCCTTTAGTCAGGCCATTGTCGTAGTCCATGCCGTAACAGAAACTAATCATCCTTGCTAGTTGCTGATAGGTCACAAGCCCTACGTTCATAACACCTTTGAAGTGCTTGTACACCTTATATTACGTGCCTTAGCTCGTGCTTCTAGGTCTATAGCTACTACCTTACGTAGATAGCTACATTATTACAACTATTTACATATACATAATCTATACTACTTATCTTGTAGAATGGTAGCTAAGACTTAAGTATAATTACTTATATGTCTTTTTTATATCTAGTCTCTCTACTACTATCTATACACGCTAGCACTTTATAGAAATAACTATGCTCTACTACTGTTAGCTAAAATTTAATTAGACTAGAAGATTCAATATGCTAAATATAGACTACCTCTAAATTTACTTCTAATACTTTAGATTCTATATTGTATGTCTATACACACAGATATAAGGGAATACAATGCTTTTGAATCATCCTCATGAAGCTTTCTTGGTGTAGTCAATTAGTCTTAATAGACATTCGACGCAGTTCTCGCGTATCTGAAGATCGTACGAAAGACTACCAGACCTATGTCCTTGCAATCAAGTTGCTTTGACTCTAGTCTGTAGCTTGCTGCATCCCCCTGATGGTATCTCCCGAAACACCTCCGCAGCTTTTTGCGTATACCTGCACTCAAATGTACGCCAGAACTCTACACCTTTAATTCACTACTCTTAGTTACAGCACCTAGGGCATTTGCAGATTAATACGCCTTGTTTAGCCTAGCTCTCCTTAGTCTCCGCGACTGGTTACCTTGATCACGCTCGAACACTAACTCTAAATAATTACGATCGCTAACTCGTATTCCGACAGGCTCCTGATATGTTTCTATAGAGTTTATGCCAGCCGAAACATGGCGCAAATGCTCACTGCGCTTTGACTGCAACGCAAGAACAATGATCTCAGTTGCCGAACTCCATGCCGTAGATGTGTGGCCGCTACTGAGCATGTATGTTATGTATCCGACAGCAAATATGCAGTATGCCATAATAACGGTTAGGGATAAGCGTGTAGATATGGACGACGTTTCGTATCCGTAGCCAAGACGCGTTAAGGCAATTTCGATCACCGTATACGGCTCATCCTCAGAAGCGCTTTGAATCTGCTCTTTCCAAGGGATCTCAGAGAACACAGTAGCCAACGCGGCGGCTAGTCTGGTGCTGTAACCTTGTGAACCTTTGGATAACATGGCGCCAAATAACGGGGTGTTCAAGCCAGCGATGTCGTAGAGATCGACGGAAATTGGCCGTGCGGTTTTGGGTAATCCATGACTCAAGCTCGAGAGCGAGCCTGTGCGGACCACCCACGAACCGCCGTCCGCTACAAGTTCGTGTTGAGACGGCTCCCAGAAAGTGGCTACGGTACAAGTCTCTGTAGACAAACAAGGACTGGACAACAGCACAGATTGATTGAAACGGTTGAGTTGAAAATCCGAAACCATGTATTGCTCCAGACCAGCGCAATTACTCTGGACAAAGCTGCCAATAACTGAAGAGGAACCAGGTTCAGGCGAAGCAACCCACACGGGTGGTATGGCGTTGATTGGTGTGTCTTGAGAGCCACCATGGTCGAGAAAATGCTGAATTAAGCCCTTTAGACCAGAAATAATGCCAATAGAAGTACCGTTATCCAGAGAGTAGGCGACTGGCGTATCTACTGTCGTGTGCTGTGTGTTGTATGCAGTTAAGCAATGCGCTGTGACTGTAACACGTGGTAACTTCACGGACCTTGTGTAATCGATTCCAGGAATCCAAGTACCACCATCTTGTGTAACAGGAATCTCATATAAGACCTGTGCACTGAGCTGGGTTGGGATAGTGGCCTTTGCGGAGCTAACCAAGAAATCGCCATAGTGGCTTGACACCTTGTTCTGGGTCGTGATATAGTGCAAAGCTCGGGAGGTCAACTGTACCGTTGTGTCATTTCTATTGTAATAGACTTGAGTGCTGGAAAATTCTGTCTGAACTTGTTCTGAGAATGCGTAAGTTGTGAAAAACCGATCCAAGTTGCTACGCTTTGTTAACGATGGTCGTAATGCGTTGCGCTTTGTCTCACTTACAATGTCAAGTTCTGCCTTTTGTCTAGTCGAGAAGGGAACATGGCATTTTCATTGCTCGTGGATCGCCAATGGATGACACTTGGTCTGCTTGACATTCCTGCCCTTGGAATCATCAAAACAGCGCTCGACGGCCCAACGAGAGCTGTCAAAAGGACTAATAGTGGAACCAAACAAACAAATAGCACTTTCCGCCGCCCGCAGAAGGACTGGGACGTCACTGCGGCCAGTAAATCGAGCGACCAGAGGTAGGATAGGTGCGTCGCCTGTGTAGATGCTGACAGAGCACCTAAGGGCAGATATCCTTCCATCATCTGTGAACGAACGATGCTTAAGACAATCTCGGCTAGGGAGGTCTGCATGAGAAGCTCTTGTAATTTGGCGACAAATTGTAGCGTAGTTGAGAGTGCGAAAGAAGGTCCCACAAAATATTCGCTCCAGTTGAGTATCACGACCGCGACTGCGCTGCTTAGGGGAACCAAATGTAGTAAAGCATGGCCAGTAGCTAACCAACGACTCTGGTACATCGCCATCTTGCGACGTTCCACGGAAAATCTCCTTGGATGGATTGCAGCAAGGAATTGTAGCTTCCAATATTTGAGGAAGTCCTGACTCCTCGAGATTTGTGGTTGTTCATTACTGTCGCTTTCGACGGGTCGAGCGTCATCTCCAGTTAGGTAGGTTCCTGGGTCACCGTGCCTAAACTTGTGAGCTTACTTATCAACAAGTAGTGGGGATTTGCTAGCCCACCTTTGACTATGCATTAGTACTGTGAGTGGCGATGCTGTGAAGTAGATGTGGTACATAGGGGGAAAGATCACAAAAGAGTATATTACAAGCCAGGGTATGAAATATGTTCACAAGATCGCATAGGTTAAAGGGGTCAAAGAAGCTGAAAACCTGCGGGCTGTGTAATGCTAGCTACCGTGCCGTACAGACTCGCTTGAAGAGTACCTTAATCTGTGCTGAAACACATTAAACCCAAGTGGGCAGGTACATGGAGACGATATAACGCCACCAAGCGATCGACAGCAGGGTCACGAAATGCTGCAAGGAAAAGCTGAAAAATAGTGCTTCCTTGTCCAACTCTTTTGAGGTTGCCCAGTCTCATACGACACGACGAAGGAGTCATTGTTGAAGCCCCGATACTGCTGCCAGATCACTGTTGGCTGCTGTCATCGCTGCGGAACACCATGCGGCCGCCACCGCCGCTTTGAAAGCCATTCAAGATGTCTTTAACTGCAGCAACAGCGCTTTTAATGCGTATTTCGCCGGCAAGCCTGCGCATCAATTCGTTATATAGCTGTAGTTCGCATGTAAGCGTAGTATAGACGCCGGTCCGCAATGCCACTGTACATAACCAACACGTTCTTGCCGCATGTAGCTGTCTATGCCTCGCCTCCGACACAAGCTCGGCCCGTCTAGCCTTGCCTTAGCACACGAATATACAAACAATTGACTTACGCCATTCTGTTCAGTAGGGCGTCGCGCTAGATAAGCATGTCTACACGTAGATGCACGCAACCCTTGTCGTATGTGTGCATGTGCATATATCTGGCGCTCAGATCTTACCACCGCCATCTCTGACCCGTGCGCGCGGTTCCCGATGGACAGTCTCAAACATGACAATCATAATTCAGTGCCTCCACGCTCTACACAAATGCTCGAGTTTTGCCCAAATGCGACGAAACTTCTTTTCCTATAGCTTGATTTCAATGTTGGTCGCAAACGTGGGAGAACCAAGGCTAGCTATGCTAAGGTATAGCGGGACGCCCTGTCCGCCTCTTGGCCTCTGGGGCTGACTCATTTCCACCAATTAGAATTCTAGGCGATACTCTAAGGCTACTCGTGCTGCGCCAACCATGGTAGGCTCAGGGAAGGCAGCTACTTCGATTAGCAGGCTGCCTCGACAAGGCGGCGACTGTGAAGAGTACCGCTATTCTGATCGGTCGCTATTTATGTCGACGAGGATGTACCATACGTTTCGTGCCTCTGATTCCATCATCACCACCTGCTTGAGTAGATTAAGGATATTTTGAGCTATTAGCCACTCTTCGCTCACGTCTACTTTGCGTTGGATTGTAATGCCAGTTACCGTTCGTCCAGCTAGTTATCCAGCACAAAGGCTGATTTTCATAGCTGCAATCTCAGCTAAGAAGCTGTTTACTACCTCTTGCCCCATTGAGGTTGTTGAATGCAAGCGAACTATTCAGCCTCTCATCGCCGACTTCGCCTAACTCACTATCATTCCCTTATTCAATAGCCTTGTCATGGCGTCTCACAAAGCCTACAGCCACTATCATTACCTCGTTATTTAATTCAAAAATGTTGGGTTGACTATCTTAACCTAAATAACTTTCAACATTAATGCTTACGCTAAGGAACTTCAGTCATCCTTTGTCAGCTACACAGGTAAAGAGGAACTTATTGTGACTAACTCTGGCAGTATCAAGTCTCTTGATCTATAGAAATTGGCCATATCGCTTGCTAAAGCAATAAACTACTACCTTGTTGATCTAGGGCTTCATGACTGGATTGTGCCAAGCTTTACTACTACCACTCGAAGAGACACAGAGACCGCCGCTATCATCATGATTGGTGCAATGCAGAATCACTCTAACTATCTTATGAATGTTACATGCGGAATACCTTCCGCTACCCTTTTGGGGGAGAAGGCGGACTGGATTGACATATGCCAACGCCTGAACAAGCTACCTCAGTTCGGCAAGGAGCCTGAGCAATTTGCCTCTCTGCTATCTCCCGTACTCGATTACTTCATTCGTACATTCGAGCACGCTGACGATCTTTAAGTTGTTGACTTCTGGACAAAGATCGCCAACAAAGAGAGCAATGGCTTGGGTCTGTCCTATCTCTCGGCTTGGCTCAGAGCTTTTTGCTTTTAGAGCGGTGAGGGCGAAATGCTGAAATGCGGAAAAAAGAATGCTTGTGACCTCGATGGCACGTTATATCATTGGGGTGATATAGAAGACATACCCAGCGCTCATGTGTCTGTACCGGTGGTGGTATGTGATGGTGTGCGCGAGGTCAAAACCAGAGTTGTTGCCGGGCTAGTCGGTATGGCGGCCTCGATCAGCAAATAAAAACTAGATACCAGCCAAGGCTACAAGGCCTAAGTGAAGAAGAATGGTATTTTGGTTTTATCCTCTATGTTGCTGTTGGAGAATTTATCGTCGAGATCAAATCTTGTTTTCGCCGCGAAGTCAGCATGTGCAAGCAGTAAACTGCTTATTCTCAATGTTTACCAAAACCTATAAAGCCTTCCTATCGTCCCGTAACTTCTGGTGATCAATGTCGGGACTTTTTTCAAGATCCATTTGACGCCTGTTTAGGTCATTGGTCCGCTGCATCTTAAGATCTACGGGCGCGCGTGCTCTAGTACAGACAAATCTATGAAAAGTGCAATAGCATCGATCGCATCAAGTTGATCATTTCAGTCCAGCTCAATTTGGTAGGCATCAAGTTGAGACTACCTAGCGCCGAAAGTTTTATGATGACCACTCGGTTCCTGTGCTCAACGTACGCCTCCTGTTAAGGCAATTCCATGATCAAGAACATGAAGCTATGCAGCTACAGGTGGTTGATCGACAGGCGCGAGGGCAACTTGAGAGTGCTGCGCAGGCGTCGTCGTCGACGCAGCGGGCGTGGACTGGCAACAGGCATACCGTCTCAGCTGCCGAGCATCGAGGCGAAGGCGGACGCGACGATCGCTGTCTACCTGCTGGGCCTGTGTGTGGGCATAGGCATGGGCGCCGCCGTGATGGAGGGCAGACAGTCGGCGAGCACAGAGACGAGACTACCAGTACTATACCAATACTATCATCTACTATTAGTATAGTATAATATCGCAGAAGACTAAGAGGAAGTGGGCGTGAGTGTAGCCCTAGAGACAAGGTGAAGCGCATGAGGTGAAGAATGCCCGCGCAAGATAACAATCATGTTGAGCATGTTGAGCATAATACAACGGAGACTAAATGTCCCAGCACCTACCATGGAACCCCATTACTTCCCTCATGTCTAATCTTCCAAGAAAAAGATACCTCAGCGATCTTGCACATATCGACCGTGTCTCTCCATCCCGCTATCGTTCAGGGGCAGTAGTATCCAAAGCTGTGATACTGCTCGAACCCATTTCCGTTCCAGAAGCAATTCGCATTATCAGTAGAAATTCGGAGCTTGCTACCATCGTTCGGCGACTGGTTGGGCCCCGTGTAAAGCGTAAGGTGACATCCTGCAGACGTTTGCAGAATCTGAATGGCTCCGCGGGGTCCTTGCAAGCTGTTAGAAGATGTGGTCAATCCATAAGTGTTGGATTTTACCTGGGAAATTTCCCTTCACCGTTGCGGGGTTGAGGTCGTAGTTCTCTTCGAACCCTTGGCAATTGACGTGGTCGAATGCGTTGAAGCGAATGCGGCCATTTGCAGTTGCAAGGGGGAGAAGGGGGAGGAGGGCGTAAAGAAACCGCATTGTGCTTGTCGATAGTAGCGTGAAGTGTTGTTGTTTTGAAGACGAAGGCTAGGAGGGAACAAGAGAGGATCGAAAAATGTTACTGATCTCGATGCTTGGTGTTTATAAGGAAGGGTTATGGATTCTTATACTCGAGTGCTGTGCTCACGTGTAGTACCCCGGTGGCCATCACCAGCCTTCTACTCACAATTCGAAAGCATGCATTAGCAATCCGACATCAGTTAACGATTACCCCGTTTGGCACAGCTGGAAGTATGGACTGTTCATGAATCGATGTTAGGTCTTACGGTAAAGGTTGCGAGGCACCAATCACACGCGGACCAGATAGATTAAGCAGCAGCATCCGCATCGATTACCCAACCCTCTTGTTGTACAGGGCGCAGGAAACGAAACGTGGTATGCCTACATATAGTCCGCGCGTAAGCTGTGCAGGATCAGTAAGCCGGCCACTGGCTGACTAAATGCAGCTTCGCGTATGCCAGGATATCTAGCTCGTGTCCCTCTTAAGCCATCGCGAAGGTGAACCTGCTGAGCGGAGAGATACGAGCTTCAATGCGATCGAAATTATCGAGGTCGCCAAACAAGTACTGCTGTCGGTCTTATCTTGTCCGATGGTTGGTCCTTGAGCGCGTTTTAAGGCCGTTGATGCGACAGTGGAGCGTAGGCGCATTTCATGCGCATGTCACAGGAGGCAGCTAAGAGAATAATAAGACGCATGACTATCCTAGCCTGGTGCTTGTGCCTACGTTGGTTAAAGGATCAGTAAGCAGCCGTGGCCGGACCGGCACAAGATGATGCACCTCTTACTTATAGTCAAACTCTTCACTCGGAGGAGCCACTACAAAATCTGTGTAATGGGAAATAGCAAGAGGTACGCAGTTACTTGACGCCCACGTAGCTAGCATTTTCAAGCAGTGAGGGAATGCGATAGATGGCGTCTACGATGCGGACGAGTTCGACCTGGCTAGATGAGTATTCTAGCAGTCTCTGGCTGGAGATTCCCGAAAGTTAGCCAGACGTAGGTGTGTTCAAGCGGGTCCACTCGCCTGCCCCGCTGCACTCGACCCCATCGAAAATTTAAGGCCCTGGTCCTGCTCTAATTCGAAATAAGCAGGAAGCGACATGAGTGCGTGCTTCCTAGTACCATCGAGAACCTTTCCGAAGATACGTTCGGCAATTACCAAGAACATAAAGCTCATTGCAGATGGGGCGAAGTTGAAGACCCAGTTGCCATCTCGGTCTTGGGCGTTCATCAAATCAATCACGTGATCCCACGATACAGAGGAAGGAATCCTTTGAGACGTTTGCGCGATGAGTATCGAGGTAGCAAGTATTCACTGATGTCTTGAGCTACCCAAAGAATAGATTTTTTGTACGTTCAAGAATTGTTGTTTGACTAGATGAGAGTGTACACTGCTTGAGAGTAAATCTTTGACATTATAGCAACTTGGTTGTTGCATTTAGCGACATTTTGCTGGTCGATACACAGTTGGTCGATCCAAAGGTATATTCTGGGAATTTGGCGATTGGCCTTCCCGCTGCAACGTAATGTCTCGAAGAAGGAGTGCAGGTTAAGTCCAGTTTGTAGGTAGTTTTCGCCGATACCCTATGGCGCTCATTCGGTTCTCAGAAGACCGAACCCTCTGGTGTTCAGCGCACCGAAGTTCGGTGCTGGGTACACCGATTTTTGACCGTTTACCCCGAACCAAATAACCCTTTCTAATTGGCTAGTAGATCTGCAACTATTTTAGATAAGTGCTAGGAAACCTCTCTCTTAGTCTACCTCTACTCTCTACCTCTCTATCTCTATCTCTTAGTCCACCTTACACAACGTGCGTGGCAGGATTATCTACACGCGGGTAAACTTTGGCTGAATTGCGTAAATCTGGCATAGTTAAGGCTGTAGAGTAGGTGGTTGGGGAGTACCTGTTGAGTGCTAAGAATGAAGGAGGTTTCCTCCGGGTGGCAAGAATATCAGAGTTACATCTAGTAAGCGGATAGAAGCGGAAAAAGACAGCCTTACGTGGCACCGAACGTGTTCGATGTGCTAAGCACCGAAAAATGCCCGTTCGGTGTTCTGGAAACCGACGGTACTCCTCAGGGTACTGATCTTATGCAGAGGGTTAAGTTCCCCCCAAGTATAAGGTAGCGCAACATACGTTGGTGCAGTCTCGATGTCAAGGGTTTCCTAGACGTAGCGGAAAATGATCTGGTTGCGTTGTCAAACAATTCGAAGTTGAGCAAGCGTATTCTTTCTCGCGAATAATCTAGACGTTGATACTGGTAAGGATGGGTCATAACGCGAGAAACCAGCTTTCTTTATTAGTATGGCCAAAAGGGTAGGCTGGTTAGATCGGTGCAAAGACACTAATGTTTTTGCTGTGAAGTGACCGCTGCATCCAGCTTCATTGGTCCTTGATGCTCAACAATCGAGCAGGGTTGCTCGTGTGGCGATGAAGAGAGGTTACGCTATCAGCAAAGCTGAGCAAAGTTGGTGAGGCACAGCCGTCCGCGGAGCGCTTATTGTAATGAGGGATTGCTGCGTCATCCCGGGATTCTATGTTTGCTTCCCAATAGACGCTAAACTCTGAGGAGTTCTTATTAGTTGTGTCATTTGTATAGCCCAAGTATCTCCACCTATCAGCGCCTATATGCAGTATTGCTTATGCTGCATGCAGTTTGCTAATAGACCTTATAATTTGCAGTGTGTCCTGCTGAAGCGCTACATTTGCTGCTTATCGCATGCGTGCTGACAGGAAAACGTTAAGCTTGATCACTCAAGTGGGGGCGACGCGATCCCTGCCAAACTTAGTTGCAACTCTGTCGAAGGGGATGGCGGAATTGCTTAGCACTATACTGTACTGTATCATTTGCAGAGATTTCAATCGGTCCCAGTGTTGGCTATTGAGTCGACGTAAGTCCCTTTTCTACTGTAAGCGAAACGTGTTTCTCATTGTGCCAATGTGCAGGAGCACACAGCAATTACCAGCTACCCTCAGCTCCTGTTCAAGCTCAAGACACAGCTACGTAAGTAACGGTGATCGGACCTGTGAAAATGATTATTCTGGCTGAATGGCAGCCTACTCTGGCTTCGCTGTCGTCCAAGGAGGCATA
Organism: Phoma sp. RAV-16-625; assembly: GCA_004335185.1. NCBI lineage: Eukaryota > Fungi > Ascomycota > Dothideomycetes > Pleosporales > Didymellaceae > Phoma > Phoma sp. RAV-16-625. The sequence continues at coordinate 24,702 of SAUA01000124.1, forward strand.
ACCAGGTATTGTTGCTGCAGCAAATCGCCGTTCGATGAGCCCGGGCCATCAACGTCAGAACTAAACACGCTGTCGGTGTACGAGCAAACGCCACCAGTGCAGTCCAACCCAGCACCGTCAGACATATCGGACGCGACAGAATCGTCAGAAGTATCAGAAGTGTCTGGGTCATAATCCGAGCCAGAATCGGAGCCAGAATTGGAAATGAGGTTCTCGAAAGCTTTAATTGATCCACCGCCGTCGTCGTTGTCGTCGTCGTTGTCGTCGTCGTCGTTGGTCAGGAAACTTCCGCTGAAAGTATTGGATTCTTCCCCAGCGACGTCCACCAGGGGTATGAGGGATATCAAAGCCTGAAGCCTCTTCTCCTTCGATCATCTAGGAATGTCTCATACAAAGTGCCTTGGCTCATGAAATGCTTGCAGCAACTGCACCTCTCCGAGCGACTAATATTGGTCGCTTTCACTAACGCGAGGGGTGCAGTTAGCTGAGATCACTCTAACTACAACACAGGCTTGATGCATAGCATATAGACGGCGATAAGAGCGCTTGGTGAGTCTTGTGTACATTACTTTTACAATCTACTCATCGCTTCTACGTCCAGCTTCCTATAATTACTCCTCTATTTTTACCTCTCCACTTATTACTCTCTTTTTAACTGCTTGGCTTGTTACTTAGCAAGAAGCCGCAACGACTGCATCACCAGGCTTTGGGACAATTCCCTCTGATGCCAATTGTTGCCAGCTCCAGTACTCTGGCTGCTTTGACCCGTCATCGCCGACAATGCCCGTACCATTGTGCTTTCCGTTCCAGAAAGCACCGCCAGCGAGCGAAGTCATGTAAGCTTGCAGTTGAGTCTGGAAGAAAATTTTGCGAGCATCATCGCCAACATGATTCAGGGTACCAGCTTGGATCGACCACTCTCCAATGAACACAGGATTGATGGCGGTGGCATACGACTTGGCAAGGTAGCAGGCGCTGTACGGGGCGTCGTAGCTGTAAGAACCACCAGAAAAGAAGTAAATGTGCGAGTCCCAGACAATATTGAGATCCGTGCGACTCCACCACTTCTCCCAGGCTTGCTCACCCGCGAACCCGTCGCTGAACATGACCGGAAGAGTCTTTGACTTCTTGCGAATTGCAGTCAAAGAAGCATTGTAGAACTTGTTAAGGTAGGCGAATGAATCGTCGGTTTGTCCAAAATAGTATAGTGCTGGCAGCGGCTCGTTGATGAGCGACAGGGTAAACTGGTTGCTGTTGGGCTGTAGTCTGATCCAGTCGGTTGCAAGATTGACTAGTTTGATCGATGCGTCGAAGTTTGCGTCGTTGTGCCACCACTCAAGTTGACGAGACTTGCCTTGGTTGTCAAGTCCGTTCTGTCCACCTGGAAGTCCGTGCAGGTCGACGACGACGTGCATGCCCTTGGAGATAGCATACTGTGCGATATTGGAAAAGGCGAGAAGCTGACCGCCAGTGTGATAGTGCATGCCCTTCTGACGAGCCATGAAGGCCCAATAACCGACGGGAACACGAATAGTGTTGACTCCGTAAGCAGCGAATATGTCGATGTCCTTCTTGGTGAAATAGGTGCGATAGCGTTGCTCGAGTAGAAGACCGCACTTCAAATCACCGAGAACTTCGCAAAAAGAATCTTCATCTTCCGCAGACGAAGCGCCGTTGTTGTCGAAGAAAGCTGGGTCGATGCCCTTTTCCAGGACTGTGAGTGTAAAGTCAGAACAGAACTCAGGTCTGATAGAGCGTGATCACGTACCTAACCACCCACCAAGGTTGACGCCATTCGCCTTGAAGGTCTTCCAATCGCGGAATGAGGTGGCAGAGGGAACCGGCTTTGAAGTCTTCCCGGTGAGGTCCTTGATTACATTGGCGACATCGTTGAGGAGATTCACGAAAGGTCCGGTGAGTTGAGATGAAGCGAAGAGGTCTGTAATGTCCGAACGTGCCTCTAACGCTGTTGTTTTGGCGGCTGGGGCAGCATTCACAAGCGCAGCAGCGCAGAGGGCGGTGAAAGCAAATCTCATCTTCATCAAGTTCCGACGATGAACAGTGTGTTGTATGCTGATGGTCTTCTGTCAAGTTGACCATACTTGCCGACGTATTTGTAGACATGATAGCATTTCTGCCGTTTGATCTAGAACGAAATTTTTTCACACACTTGTCATCACGTTCGGGTTCTGGCGCTGTTGGTAAAATTGACCGACCCGTAGACTGTAAACATCGCGGGATCGTTTATCATCCAAAGTGGTTACAACAGTCTGTGTCTACAAAGTTTGTGCTAGAACCCGCAGATCTGATCGACAGGGCCTGTGCTACCGGATGATCAGAATCCTGTCATAGGCCGGTCTGTGTACTAGCACTTAGGCCTCTCTCGTATAGAATTAGGGGTCAGATCTAGCATAATCTAGACACACCCCACATTCCGACCATAAGAGGTTCACCACATCACATCACTCCCCACATGCCGACTGAGAATGCAAAAGTGTCTGACATTGTAACAGCCAGCTAAGCGAGCGGTTAGTCAGGTCTAGGTCCAGCCCCATCGATTTGATAGATTATGGTTCAATGCAGGTAGCTGCCGATGTACATGAGCCTAGCCTGGGATTAGAACAGGGATTCGTGTAGAGGCGACGTCGTGGTAGTCGCCTCTATTGAAATTTCTGAAAACGTGACAGTGACATGTTGCGGGGGCAGTTTCTAGGCTAAATTTCTGTCTCCATCCTAATACTCCCGCACGAAGAAGTCAAAGCCCTTTTTTCAACGTACTCGCAAGACATTCTATCTTTTAGTGCGAAGTACAAAGATTCGCGTTGATTCTTGCAGAACCTCTCAGACTTCAGGTCGATGCTATGTCTGACACCATTCTCTTGCGCGTGCCTCTGGATCCTCTTCCTCATTTCCTGCGCTGTCTACACTGCCGATGCTTTTACCGCTGTGAACCTTCTCGCCTTCAACAAATTGTCGCGCCAGGTACAGCCCAAGATGTTTTTTGGGAGGGAGCGTAGATCCCGATCATTGCTGTTTGCACACGCGGCGGCAATCGTGATGACACCATGGCTGTTTGACAGCGTTGCCGTATTCATCGGCCATGGTGTCTGCAGCCTCTGTCCGGTCCGCCGAATTTTTCTGAACTTTCCAGGCGGGTTCAGTGAATTCGGACGATGCAGACACAAGGGACATAACCGTTGAACTACATAAAGCTTGTCAAACCCCGGATACTTGTGGTGGCGGAAATCTAGCTTCAGTCCGGCTGTCGCAACTTCGGTAGATGTACGTGGTAGCGTGATGACGTAAAATGGGAGTACCTGAACGGCCTGTGATACGGGTTTGCCACACCAGGATATGCCTCTTGTAGAAGACGAGTAGGCAAACTCGTGTTCCAGTCCGTTCAGGCATCTTCCTTGTATCAGGACGCAGACTTGCCGAGATTGTCCGGGGTCGTAGTTCCTGCGACCCTGTCAACTAACTGTACAGACGAATCATGGGGTCCCCAATAATGATTCAACCACGCGCATTATTTAGACGGCAGCCGTGAGGCAATTGATTTGGTTTTTGCTTTTCGGAGATTTGCTCATTGATGAAGAGAATCGCTGATGATGGCTGACTATAGTCCTGGCATAATTCTTGTTAGTGGACCAGGGAGTTTAGAAGTAGGGACCGAAGGCGCACCGAACTCCTTCTACCCGACTGATCCAATTTGGCGGACTCAAATTGTCGCCACCTTGCACAGCCACGAGGGCGATCTCGCTTCAATGAGCCCGCAAATTTACACAGCACCTCAATCTCTCTGTCCTTAGGGCCGGGGGCAAAAAGATCGATTAGAGCGTTTCTGTTTTCAGATATTTCTCAAACTGTGTGGAAGTCGGCCGCAACACCTTGCTGTTTCCACCCGTGAGAAATCATTCACTCTTGCATCCAAGGCGATAACCGTTTGCAGAAATTTAACCAGAGATTAATGCGCATAAACAGAACAGTTACAGTAATACTATCTTAGTCTTACTTTATACTTGTTAGGATCCCTTTCGGGAGGGGTGGCACGTTATTGAGCACTTGTAGGTAGAGAGTATATTTGCAGGTTATGGATAGGCGAATCGCTACAGAATGATTAAGGCAATTCGGTTAGGTTATATAGACTCGCCACCCCTGCTCCCATGCTGATGCCTTTGGCCCCAGCACAGGGCACTCGGAACCTGTAGTTCTAACAATATCCCTCTTCTAGAATTGTTTGTCCCGAACAACTAGTATTAAGATAGTTAGAATTATTGCTAATAACTATAGACTATTATAGGTTAAGACAGGTTTAAAGCATAGAGGAGAAGTAATCTAGTGTTTAAGAGAAAATTTCTAAACCTATTAGTAGTTAAGGTCTTTTCTATCTTTATCTTCTCTTTTATCTCTACTTTCATCTTAAATCTTTGCAGCTATCTAGAAAATAAGTGGGTCTACGCGCCGCTAGCTGCTCTTCTAGATATATAGGTTGTTATTCTCTATTCTAGGTTATTACTTCTACACTCTACTCTACTTTTTAGTAAGTTAATGTCTTTCTCTAGCTGAGATGGATTTTCTATAGCTAAACTAGGATAACCTATAAGAGGTTATTATAGGTTGTTATAGTGTATTAGAAGGCTAACTAAATTCTCTAGAATCTAATAAGTATCTAAGCACTTTCTCTAGCCTCTAGCTTTATATCTCTACACTACCCCGCTTTTAGCGCATTCTAACTACACAAGATTATAGATCTAAACACTGTAGGTAATAAGATAGCGCACTATATAGTGTAGTTATTCTAGTTATGTATTTAGTGTGTCTGTAGCTTCGCCTTAGGCTAGTATAAGCACTATAGCTAGGTTGGTTGCGTTTATGTCTAACTTATAGACGCTAACATAGCCTTATTCTCTACCTAGCTTATAGAGATAGAATTAGGCGAGATAGACTAGATTATACGCTACTTCTAGTACTTCTCTGCTAATTAGAAGTGTATTGCGGTATATGTTCTCTTTTTATATAATTACAACCTATTATAGACTATACTAACTCCTAACAGCTCTATTCTAAGTATAATAGTAAGTTAGTTAGAATCCGCAGAATTCTCTAGAAGTTAGAATTTAGTATCTAGAATCTAGATCTAGAGTAGATTAATAGCAAGTCTACTCTGCGCTCTATAACTCTGTTAAAGATAAAGCTAGCTAAGTTTAAGCTTATAGAGATCTGTCTGCCTATTAGCAAGAAGCACAGCTAGTAAATTGTTCTTTTAAGTAGATTTAGTCTATTATAGGTTATTCTAATACGTTTAGTAGTAAGTTTATTCTCTACACTACTTATCTCTATCTACACAGCAGTGCTATTATAGAGAATAAGAACTCTTAGTTAGACTTTTGTCTAAACTAGCGCTAGCGTAGTAAGAATTCTGTCTTAGTGTGTGCTAAGGCTAGTAAGCGCACTCTTAAGACTACTATAACTAATAAGATTACTATAGAGACTAATTCTTCTTATAAGTAGGTATATGTACTAATTCTGTTTCTAAATAAACTATTCTAACTTGTTATAGACTAAGATTCGTAAGAGTGTCTCTAACTCTATTTCTAATTATAAGAAGAAGAGTAAGGCTATAGTTGCGAAGATAGCTGCTCTAGAGGCAGAGAAGAACTCTGCTACTAGCTCTAAAAAAAGTGCTGTAACTAAGAAGATAAAGGCGCTTTAGAAGAAGCTAGACCGCTATAATAGAACTTAAAGATAGTAAGAACATATTATAATAGGCTCTAATAGGCTATTATAACTTATATAATAATATAACTATAAACAATTTCTGTAGTTAAATTTCTCTAGAAATTCTAGATATACTTAAGTCTTAGACTTAAATTTAATAGAGTACTTGCTTTTATATTCTGTGTTTTCTTTTTATAATGTTATAAGTTTTATGCTCTTAGATTAAGCTACTATGTTTTGGAATAGGTTCTTATAGTCTATAATAGACGATAATAGATTCTAAGAGATGCTTATAAGTCTAGCTAAGATAATTCTAGAGTATAACACTATTAAACACTCTAAAAACTCTATAGAAAAACTAGTAAAGGTATATTGTTTTTTTAAAATACTCTTATTGCCTTTGCTTATTTCTCTTCTTCTTTAGAAGTTAACTTTAATCTCTATAGGTCTTTTTCTTTAGATTTCTTTTTAGGTTAATACTTTTGAATTTTTAAAACTGTTAAAGAACGTTACTAGAAATATTTTAGCTAAGCTTCTAGAAGTTCTCTTCTTCTCTATAGCTAGTCTATTTAACTAGATATTTCTACTTATCGTGTTCTTTTTTGCGTCTATCTAGTATAGTGTCTACTTTATAGATATTATTACTGTATTTATATAGTGTATCTATAATTAGAATCTCTAGATGTAGAATAAGGCTCTGTAGATTATAAGGCTCTAGTAATAATATATAGAAAACTAGATATACGCTCTATAAGTCTAGAAGATTAACTTTAAATGCTGTTAAACTATACTAGTCTACTATACAACCTAGATCTAGGTATTTCTAGTTAAGCTTTTTCTTAGGCCTTGTTAACCTAATATGCTAATTTAATACTATTACTTAATTATCTATTTTAAACGTATGTGCTAAGCGCTTCTTATCTACGTATAACTTCTAGTATTTATTTATAGTAATAATTTTCTTTTTACACTTCTATTACAAAGCAATAACTTTGCTAGCTACTTGTTTCTCTAGAGGTAATTCTCTGTTGCTATAAGATATATTAGGCTAGTTAGAACTAATAGAATCTATACTGTAGTATACTCTAAACAGCGTAGTGTCTATAGTTGCATATATACTATTGTTGTACGTAAACTCTACAACTAATATCTATAAACTCTAATTATCTTATTCTAGATAATAATAGTATTGTAGATACTGTTTAAGTGTCTAATTCTGTCTTTTAGTCTGTCTATTTGTTTATAGATAGTAAGTAGAAGTTAACACTCTTCTTATGTTTAAGTAGTGTTAGAAAGTATTCTAGTGTTTAGCTACTATAAGTAGATCTCTATCTAAGATTATCTTCTTTAGAATACTATTTAGACGTATAACTTCTCTTATCTAGAATTAAGCTAGGTCTGTACTATTCTAATTAGCTCTAGCTAGAATATAGTAAGCTATCTTAGTAAGCCTATAGACTATAACTAAGATAGTATTATATACCTAGTAGCTTAAGCGACTTAGAGGTAATTCTATAATAAAGTTTATAGTAACCTCTTTCTAGGCTGCGTTTAGAGAAGGCAGAGGTGCTAGAAAACTATATAGCTTATAACGCGCTAGCGTTAACTTCTTACACACTAGATAGTTTTTATAGTAGTCTTTTACGTCTTTTCTTATTTCTTTCTACTAGTAGTAGTGTTGTAGCTTTTCTATTGTCTTCTTGCCTTCAAAATGTTCTCTAAGTAGGTTATTATAGCATTTTTAGAGGGCCTTAGACTTTTTCTTAGAAGTAGTTAAGTGCTTTAACCTTCTATTGTCTATAGTAGGTTGTTCTAGGTTATTATAGTCTATTTTAGTATTATATCTCTTAGAGATTGTTTCTAAGTCTAGTTTAACTATAGACTCTTTTTTATAGTTGTGTAGATCTCTAGTTATAGTACTTTTCTTTACTTAGAACTTCTAGAAAGCTTTAATAATTTCTAATTATTCTTTAGACCTTTGCAATGCCTATATTGTAATAGCTAATACTAGAAAATTATTTCTTTCTTTAGAGGTAAGTAAGTCTTAAAGAGGCTTAACAAACGCTTTATTATACTTTAGTAAAGATTTCTCTATATCTACTCTATAGTCTAGTCGCCTTAAAGGTCTATCTGCTAGGTTAGTAGTCTCTAGTTAGTATATAAGAATAAAATTAAACTAAGTTAATACTAGATAAAACTAAATCTACTAATAGTTAAAAGTCTTATTCTTTATAAACTATTTTAGATTCTTGTAGTCTATAAGAACTTTAAAATGTATATCTTTAAAATAATAGCGCTAATATTCTAGACTTTTAATAATAGCTAGTAGTTTCTTATTATAGGTATTGTAATTGTATTCCGCTTAGATTAATTTATAAAAAAAGAAACTAATTAGCCTTTATTAACCTATTCTAGATTCTTCTAGTATATATTAACTTAATATATCTAATATTATATCTTCTAAGGCGTCTACCTCTACTCTTGTTTTCTAACAAGAGTTAAAGTAGAAGAGTATAAAAACTTAGATAAAGATGTTCTTAAGTACTAAAAAGTAGATCTACTTTTTTTACTAATATCTATTTTCTAGCTTTCTTCTCTTCTTATTGCTAGACCTTCTCTAGCTAATTCTAGAGTTTTATAGGTTATCTTAGTTAATAGCAAAGCTAATTTAAAAAAACTATAGATAAATTGTTAATAGTAATTAATAAAGCTAATAAATACTTAAATATTGTAGACTGTCTATAGTTATAGCTACTTTTAGATTGTTTTTACTTATTCTAGATTAATACTAACCTCTTTAGAGCTAATTGTATATCTAAGATACTCTATATATTAAGTGTGCTACTTACACTTGCTAAGTTTAATATATAGCTTAGACTTACGTAGTCTTTATAGTATATTCTTTATATGCTATATATAGTTTTCTTTTATATCTAAGTAGATTAGAATATTGTCTAAATAGACAATGCAATATATATTAACTAGTTCTATAAAAGCATAGTTAATATATGCTTAAAACTAAGTAGAGGCATTAGTTAGACTAAAAGATATAATAGTATACTTATAATATCTATATCTAGTACAGAAAGTAGTCTTCTACTTATCTTCTTCTATAATATAAATTCTATAGTAGACCTCTTTTACGTTAAGCTTAGTAAAATACCTTACTTAAGAAAGTCTCTCTAGTAACTCTGTAATTAGAGGTAGTAGGTGTTAGTTCTTAACTATAATCTTATTAAAGCTCTAATAGTTAATATAAAGTCTTAGGCTACTATCTTTCTTCTTTACAAAAAGTATAGATGTCTCTACTAGAGACTTTAACTAACATATCTATTCTTTTGCTATATACTTCTAAAGATAGTTTTAAAGTATCTCTAGTTTAGTTATAGAGAGATTATATAATAGCTAATAAGATAGAACACTATTAGGTGTTAGAGTTATAAATAGATTATAGTAGCTATGCTCTAGAAGACTCTTAGAGTTCTCTTCTAAGCCTATATCTATAAACTCTATATATTCTAGAGGTAAATAATCTATAGTGTTATCTTCTAACTCTCTATAGCCTATAAAGTTAACAAGGCACGTATAGACGTCTATATTAGGTTTTTTTATACTACTCTTAAACTACTTAGCGTCTTCTATAGCTATCTTTATAAATAGAACAATCTTATTATTCTTATTTCTCTAAAAGAGTATACGTCTAGTAGCGTAGCTAATTTTTAGATAAAATATATTAATATAGAGTAGACCTAAATACACTAAGTATCTTTAGAGATCTATTACTATAAATAGTACTTAATAGATCTCTTTATATCTACGTAAATTAGTAATAGTTATATCTACTATTATAGTACTATACACTGTTAATCTATCTCTATCTACGCCTTTAGCTAACAGCTTAGATAAGAGGTCTACTTAGAGATTATATTTCTTTACTAGCGTAGCTAACATTAAGTTTAGCTAGAAATCTCTATTAATTATAGCCTTTATAGGCTTAGAGAATTAAACTGTGCACTTTACAGTTAATAACTAAAAGAGATAAGAGTAGAGAGCTTTTTTTAGTTTCTCTAAATCTCTTATTTTCTAGTTTAACGCAATATAGATAAAAAGATATAGAATTAGTTTTTCTACTCTTTTCTTTTTTCTAAATTAGTGTTTAAGTTTTTCTTTAAGTCTATAGAAGTTTTTTTCTAGTTAGCTATATTACTCTTGTTCTTTAGAGGGCTTTAGCACTTAGCTGTAGTGTAACTAAACTTTCTATAGTTATAATAGGTTTAACCTCTACTCTTGTTTTAGGTGCTAGCGGTTCTATGTACAGATAGTCTATTATAGTCTCTATTAGCCTATTTTTGTTTCTTTAGAGGTTTTTCTAATTCTCTTATCTTTTTACTCTTGTTACTAGCCTTTTGTAGCTACTTCTTTAAGAGAGTAGCTTTTAATTCTTTATCTAGATTCTTTCTATAGTAGATAACATTTGCATATTCTTCTACTATTAAAAAAGTGCTACGTCTATTAACTAGAAGTAGAAATAGGTCTCTCTAAATGTCTTTGCGTAGAGATAAGATATACTCTATTACTTAGAGTTCTAGAGTTTAAGCTAAGCCTAGTTTCTTCTATAAGAGTTAAAGAGCATCTAGTAAATCTATAGATAACTAATTTAGCTTTTGCTAGATTCTCTTAAGAGTCTTATAGGCTTGTTGTTTCTGTTCTAACAGCGTTTCTAGAGCATTTAATATAACAGTTTTTAGTATCTTCTAGATTAGTAGCTAGAATAAAGAACTAGTCTATTCTGTTATATAATAGAATTTCTATAGAGTTTTAAGTAGCTTAGAAAGATATATTGTCTTAAAATCTATCTTCTAGCTCTTCTTTATAAAGTTAATTAGTAAGTGTAGAAAAAATAATTTATAGTTATGTTTCTAGTAGTTATATTCTACTCTTAACTTCTTATTATATCTTTGTAGTAGATCTAGCTTTAGAAGGTTGCCTAATAGGCCTAAGAATGTTGTTATAAGGGTTCTAAGTAGAGTTAATATTAAAGAGAGTACTAAAGTGTCCTCTAACTTATATTTAGCTCTTAGTTAATAGAGTTAATTAATCTTGCTTTGCTTCTAGACTCTTTTTAACTAGTTACAGAGGTCTGCTAGTTCTTAATTTATTAGTAAATATAAAGAAGCGTTCTAGACTATTATAGATGTTTATAGTCTAGAAGAAGTTATTAGCTATTCTTCTAGTCTCTACTTATTTACTCTATTTTTAGCTAGACTAGAGTTCTCCGCAGCGTCTTCTTTAATAGAGAGAAGTTAGCTTTAAATGTAAACAGTAGCAGAGTCTTTCTTAATAATAAATCTAGAGAGCACTAGTATATCTAAGAGTTAACTATTTTTAGACTAGCTTACTTGTTAGCTCTATTGTCTAGTCTGCATTTTAACAGCGTGTAATAGAGAGTAACTTAAATATTAGAATCTCTTTTAGAAGAGGTAGCACGTTATTAAGCACTTGTAGATAGAGAGTATATTTGCAGGTTATAGATAGGCAAATTGCTACAGAATAATTAAGGCGATTTAGTTAGGTTATATAGACTTGCTACCTCTGCTTCTATGCTAATGCCTTTAGCTCTAGCACGGGGCACTTAGAACCCGTAGTTCTAACAATACTATACTAGATATAATATGTACTTTAGTAAAACTAGAAGTAGAATACTTTCTAGATAAAGATAATACTATACTATTAATAGTAAACATAAAAGATCTACTAATAAAGACTAGATTAATGGATATCTTTATAATAATAATTTATTCTAAATATATACACTAAGATATATAGTTTAGCTATATAGACTACTAGAGCTATAGTATTACTATAGTATACTTAATATAGTAGAGACTACTATAGCGAGATACTAGACTATTAATTAGTAAAAATAAGTAACTATTTAGATAATATAACTAAATAAACTAGAAATCTAGAGTTTTTACTTTATATAGTGTCTTCTTTCTTTATTTATCTATTAATTAAGTTTTACTAAGTTTTAGCTACATACTATATAACTTTATTTAGCTAATTTACTAAGTATATAGCTAATACTCTTAGATCTATCTAGCTATTAGTACTATAAATAACTAATAAGATACTTCTAAGATATAGAGTATATAAGTTTTAATAGACTATTACTTATTTAGTAGTAATTACTTCTTTAAATCTATAATATACTCTTTATTTATATCTTATTATCTAATATACTCTATCTATCTTTAAAGTATCTAATAAATAAAGTATAGTTATTAGTATCTACTTCTCTACTTTATCTACTTCTAAAGATCTACTATATCTCTCTTATTTTAATTCTTATTTAGTTTAAAATCTTATCTAGATTAATAACTATATAAACTCTATACTATACTTTAAACTTATTAAAATAAGCTTGTTATAAATTTTTAATCTATAATATCTTTAGTCTCTTTCTAGTACTTAGCTATTGTCTACTTATTTAATATCTCTATTCTACTTAAAAATCTATCTATACTCTATATATATTATAATCTTATTAGTTTACTATAATATAATTAAAGTTAAGTATATATTAATATAAACTTATTAGTTTTATATAATTCTAAATTACTTTTATTATTAACTACTTTTATTACTAGTTTTTTAAGATTATATTTAGTTTTAATTCTACTTTATATTTTATCTCTTAGTAAATATTACTACTAATTTATTACGTACTATGCATTACCTTAATAATTTATTATAAGTACTATATATACTATAATAAGCTTATATTCTTTCTATAATATAAAGAGTATTATAGTATTACACTAGCACATATTTCACTTTGCTCTTTAAATAAGCTAGATATCTTAGTTGAATAGTTAATGTTTACTAGGTAGTGACTGTAAGAATTGTTTCTTAGTTAAGAGTAGTAAAGGCAATATCCATTTTATTCTTTTCTCCGCCAATTGCCGATCTTGCTTGCTTTTCTGATTCGTTTTCTGATTCGCTGCATTACTAATGTTAATTGTAAGCTACTGGTGAACATGATTGACAAACTACACAGGGGATTCATACCTGTTCTGCCATAATTCAGGCACCTCTACCAACTCAAGCATTGTCTCCAAACTCGAAGTCTTTGGCAGCAACAGATGGCTCCGTATCGACTTCATCCGGAGAAATGATACCATCATGGTTTATGTCATGACTGTCGTACATTCAAATGTTAGCTCGTTGCCAACCAGCTACACCTTCAGCTAGATGTCTATACTGACCTGTTGAACCAGTCGACCCACATCTGCGATGTATCGTCTAAGCCCACCCAATCTAGAAAAGTTGCCAGCGTGATATCGTTCTGATCGAGATTGGCCTGAGCTAGCTTGGCAGCACTAGGTGCTTGGCGTGTGACCAGCTCTGGAGCAGCAGTGCGGTCACTGCCACGGATAGCCAAGCTTGCGGTCCTGCAGTCACAATCACAGCCGAAGACGTTGCAAGGGCCTTTCCCACAGTAAGGAGTAGCAGAAGTTCCATCTCGACAAAACGCTCCGGCTTCGGTGACGTAGGGGTAGCAGCAATCGGCAGCCACCATAGTAGAAGTAACAGCGATAGCTGTAAGAAGCGTAGTGTAGTGCATTGTTGATAGTATACTTGGCTCTTTAGAGTCACTGGATTAAAGTCACGAGTAGGGTGCCGATCTAAGAAAGCGCAAAGGTGTTATGAACCTATATATTTATATAAAGATCAATAACTCGCGCACCCTAGGATACTTCAATTGATCACCTTCTTACGCTCCTGTGAGTAACATTCCAAATCCACCCTTTCTGGAATGTGCAAAACCACACAACTGTCATCAGCCTTGTCTATTTGCACTCTCTGGTTTGTGCCAAAAATCTTGCGTGTAAGAGGTGCTGCATTCAATTGTTCTTTCTGGCCTCTCTACATCTGACATGCTTTCTTCTGATCTCACATAGAGGAGAGAAAGACGAGAAAGACGAGAAAAACCAGAACTAAACGGTTGCTCACCAAGAACCGGCTCCGCTCTAGTGCCTAGTGCGCCCCTAATACCATCTGGGAGGTTACTATGTATGTAAGGGCAGCTTCCGAATTTACCTGAAGGTTAGTAGACTGCTACTACTATTTCTGACGTTGTAGTACCACTAGGACGTTGTTAGTTTTCATCAATCACATTCAAGCAATCAGATATTGGACTAAAACCGGTAGGTAGCACTGCATTCAAAGACTGGACATGTTCTATTTCCGGTGGACTTTCAGCATTTTTCGTTGTCAACGATCTCATGAATGAACCAGGATCATATGATCTAGGGTCAAGCTTCGAAAGTGATCCCTTGTGCTTACTATCGATGGAATGAGCCGTTTGATGTGGCCTAGTGCATATGCTCGAATGCCAGCGGGCCGCCCCGGCGGCGTGGTTGCTTTAGTACCACGTCTAAGGAGGTACAGGTGGTACTGGCGCGCACACTCGATGTCGCGGGCCAATCACTCAACCACTGGAGACGTGGTACTACCTACCTCCACACAACTTTACGTAGCTGTATGTGTGATGCGCGAGGAATACAAGAACGCGTTGCTGCTTTGCATATACATAATATCAAATGTAGACACAGCCTCGTTAGCGTCAATTTCGTGCCCTGCACATGCAACACGGTTCATGTGGCTACCTTCTCGGCCCGCAGACAGGATCCATATTTTCATGTGCTGCAGTCCTAGCATTCCATCTAGTACTACTTTCCACATACTACGATTGTCACATGAACCTGTTCGACCCAAAAAATCAATTCCGAACCTCAGTCATCACCACATTTCTCCATCTTCCTAGCTCAGTGAAGGGTAGTTTTCCATGCGCTATCGAGGCAAGGGTTTCACTCTATGGAGTTTTTGGCTTTGTGCACGAAAGGTGCATGAGTTTAGATAATTAGTATTCGGAAGATCAAGATTGCTTACTACGTTGGTCTGCAGCAATGATCCAAGTTAGACAATACAGCATCAGAGCATTAGAAAGGTCAAAGAATATAGTAGTAGTTAAGGCAAAAGGCTCAATGGGACAAGATAGAGTGCAAAATGTGTATTGCAGTTAATTATAGAATCTAGGATAGACGGATAGCCACCGTACCGTGACAGGAGCAGTTCTCTTAGATTTAGATACGACGTAGGTCCTAATTAGTCTTATTATCTGATTATCCAGACCTTCTGTTACAAATACGTGATAGTTAGCACGCTTCTCTTCCCATCGAGTAACCCCTAGTCCGATATCTGGGAGCCTGTCTGCTATCATCTTGCTTTCGCTCACAGCTCTGTTCCGTCCTTATACTTGT
Organism: Phoma sp. RAV-16-625; assembly: GCA_004335185.1. Classification (NCBI taxonomy): domain Eukaryota; kingdom Fungi; phylum Ascomycota; class Dothideomycetes; order Pleosporales; family Didymellaceae; genus Phoma; species Phoma sp. RAV-16-625. The sequence continues at coordinate 39,746 of SAUA01000124.1, forward strand.
CAACCGTCTTTGGCCATGTTCTTCTTTGAAAGAAAGTCTAACTAGTCCAAGTATGCCCCTCTTCCGTTATACCATGATGGCGACGAGTTAAACGCAACTCATGAGGTGCGTTCCTCCTCAGAAGACGGCAACTCTGCTCCTCTACTGAAAGCCTCGGACTGCACTTCTACAATTCTACTATCTTAGTCTTCGCAGCTACCGAAACTTCTTCTCTATCCTGTCCCATCCTCCGGCGTCAACTCTTGCGCATTGTCGTGGCAGCCACCTCCTGAGCTATCTCCGAGGGCCAAATACGTCACGTCTAAGGGCGATGTAACGGAAACCGAGATATGGCAACTTACTGTCTCCTCAGTCACATCTGGTGTCGTCTCACCCAGTCTGGACGAGCTAGATTATGATATCCTGACCTACTCGACCCCTCCTGTGAAAGGAGAGCTGCTCGGCGTGCTAGATCTTACATAGCACGACAGTGGAGTTTGCTTGTCTAAGCGATGCAGAGATTCTGACGGTGGAGATGAGGTGCCAGCGCGTGGGGTGTCACGTGAGCTTCATGCAAGTCCATATAGAGCCAAGACCGGGCTTTGAATTGGTGAGAAGGATTAGTTGAGCACTACAGCGGAATATGTTGCCAGAAGTAGCTTTTTCGCACGATAATTGCGGCTTACGGGCTCTATTTCTCACTCTCTACCAATTTGAAGTTTTCGTTAAGAGAAAAGTCGAGTCATGCTCTAAGTGTGAGTCATCAAACAGAAGGGACGTAGATCTTTGTCGGAAAGGGGACGAACAGGCTGGACTTGTCTTTTTAAAATTGAATTCCTTTTTGTTCCCTCAACGTTTGCACGAGTATACGGAAACTGTAGACATTTTTTTCAATCACCTACCGAGCACAACATGTCCGAGCAATTCGACGCTGCCTCTATTGCCAGTATGTCTCCACACGAACCCGCTCACTTCAACATCCAATACTCCCAGACCCGCCACCGCATGGCGCTTATCCACCACTGGAACATCCTCCCTGGTTCGAAAGTGCTGGAAATCGGATGCGGGCAGGGAGATTGCACGACTGTACTTGCGGATGCTGTCGGAGCGGGGGGAAAGGTAGTGGCTCTCGATCCGGCGAGTCTAGATTATGGTACGTCTTTTTGCAGGTGACCTAGAGACTCGTTCAAACGGTCCGAGTTGGACATGGCCAGCTAATATCCTGATAGGGTCTCCGTATACTCTAGGCCAAGCACAAGAATTCATCTCGCAAGGCCCCCTGGGAGAGCGGATTACGTGGATTCAACAGCAGCCGCTGGACTATCTCGCGTCAATCCCCTTATCGCCCGCCTGCGAGATTAAGGCCTTCGATGACGCGGTGCTTGTTCACTCGTCATGGTATTTCAGCTCTCCCTCGCTGATCCTGTCTACTTTTCGCGCCTTGAAACAATGCAGCAAGCATCTACTCCTTGCTGAGTGGTCTTTGCTAGCAACAGATCCTTCTGCTCAGCCCCATGTACTAGCTGTGCTCGCTCAGGCAGCGCTGGAAAGCCGCAAACCCAAGAGCAATTCCAATGTCCGTACGGTGTTAGGGCCGAAACGGCTGGTTGAGCTAGCTTTGGCTGCTGGATGGCAGCTAGAGAGTGAAGCCCACTTGCCAAGTGGGGATCTGTCAGATGGAAAATGGGAAGTATCTGCATGTCTTTCGTCCTCGTTCGAAAGACAGATTGACGAGCATGTACACGATGAGAGAGAGCGAGAAGTCATTATCGCATCACGAGACGCATGTAAGGCGAGCGTAGAGTGTTTACAGGAAGGCTTCGATGCAATCAAAGCGATGGACATATGGGCGGGTAAGTTCATATGAATGGAACTTAGTAATTACTTATTTTGGTCGACAAAACCATCAAGAAAAGATTGATAGTATACACCGAGTGGAGGCAAGCCATTTGAAAGTTCTGCTTGAGCATTCCCGGCGTGAGCTGAGGTACGAAGGCATGCTTCTACGATCATTGGCTACATCGGCATCGGCTTGAGTCCTACAACGTATGATGCGGCTGCTCTGTCGTGCTTTTGATCGCTTTGAATGCAATGCCACTCGAGCACTCTACGTCTTGGCCACTTCAGGTCATGTCTGGCTTGCAGTTGGGTGCCATAATATCGAAACTGTTGCAACTTAATGACTTTGCCAGGGACGGGTCGGACTGACGGCCAAAAGTGTTGAGTAACTAACCACGCAGCATGGATAATTTTACTGTAAGATTCTATCGGGAGATGTCACTTCTGTTTTGTTGCTGTCAATACTTAGTCCTAGTTGTACGAAGCTAGACTTATACACTATGTAGCTCCACTCTCGCGCCATGGAATCAAAGTGGAAGCTCGTACCGGAGCACACGACATGCAGTTTCCTCAGCCCGTACGTCACCGGCTCGGTCCGATAGGATGTTGACAATGGATTAGGTATACCTACTATACAAGGATGTCTTCGGGTGGAAGCTGGTCGGCCCGTTCCTAAGACTAACCAAGCAGAAATATACAAGGGGGGTGCCCGAATAGGGTGGAATTACGATCTGCCAAACCCGGGGTTTTCTCCTTGTACAAGATCACTAAATGCCAAGTGCAAGCAGCTCGCATCACTACTCGGTTCAGGTACCCCCCTGTATCATGCTGATAACGTAGCTTGTATGTTGACAATCCAATTAGTCTTAGTTCTCTTAAATCCGCGTCCGAACCCGTAGAGGGGCGATCTTCGGACGCATTCCGGTAATGTCTTCACTTAGTGGTCAATCCGTGATCATCAGCTACAAGGCCACTGAAGCTCTCGATCAAGGCAGTCAGCACACAGGATAAAGGCCGAAGGTGCTTGGACTAGAGCACTCTTGCTTTCCTCACACATTGCTTGCAATTTCGTAAGGTCGCGCATGCATTTGTCTTGTTCGCATCCCTGACACATGACATCAGCATAAACGCAACATTTCGGATAGTGTACACTATCTACGATCGATAATTCCTGGGCATCAGAACTTTAGGATAACATTGAAACACTAGGTGACGTACGTAAACACTCAGCTGCATCAAAATACTTCAACGTGTTGACACAGACCAGTCACCAATACAGGCTGTAAGCATGTTTGGCTTCAAAGGGAACCAGTAATATGCTCAGGTTGCTTCTGAGGAGCTGTCTGTCCAGGAAAAGAGAGCATTCCTCCACAAGAGTCTCCTGGTTCGCATATTTATGGGCGTCCTCCCGGTGGCCTGTCTCATGATAGGCATTGTGCTCTTGATCTACCATGGTCAGAGGCCAGGAACCGAGAACAAGACATCCACAGAGTGCGGTACCACTTTGGCTGATTCCAATGCAAACGGTTGTGTTTTTCATGTTTTAAGCTACACCTGGATGCCATCCCGGTGCGTGGACAATGCGACTTCTGAGGAGTTTCACTCGTGGCTTGCGGATCCTCAGAGGATGTTTGGCCCGTGGCCGTTCTTCAAGAATGTGTCGGAGCCGTCAACGGTGGCTCAGAATCGCATCACCAGCGAACAGGAGTTTGGTGAGCGTTTGGATATGGATATCTGGTCCTCGTTAGAGGAGCACCTTGCGCACTGCCTGTTTATGTTCCTTCACGTCTCACGTGTCGCAATTGGCGAAGCTCCCCGTTGGACTGCAGATTCTTATCCTCATGCACAACACTGCTTCCATGCGATATGGAAAGGCATCAACGGTACCTGGAATTTTGCTGAAGAAAAACAAGCAAAACAAAAGATAGAAATTGGAGTGTCGAGCTGTTAAATTGCATGATCTAGCTTTAGTTCTTATTCAGTAAAGACATCATTTTCTCTTGCTCAAAGCATTGTTGGCATCGATGCCAGTGAAGACAAGGCTAGAGCCGGCACAAGGTACCCTGTAGCGCTCAAACCTTTGAGAGTACTTGGTAGCTGGGACAGCCGGCTTTTGAAGAACGACCACTCAGCAACGGATGTCGAAGCTAAGCGAGTCCCGGAAGCAACATTTCTCGACGCAGTGTTAGATGGCCTTATCTTCTCAGTCAGAAAAGTGGCTCCAAGTTAGGCAAACAATTTGCAAGACGGAGGCAGACAAGACAATAAAATGAACAAGAAAGGAAATGATGAAACACTTCTAAAAGCATAGAAGCATTAACCGCCCGAAGGTGAAGCCTCATAGGAGCGCTTTGGGGATAGGCCGGTTCTGCTTTCTCAGTCGATGATGAATCCATCCCGGGCACGAAGAAGGACGCGTCACACTTTGCAGAAAGCGTACCATCCGCCCCTGGAGAGTGGAGTCGACGAACCCGACAGAAACGTACTCGTGGCCGAAGAGCCCAATCCAAGCGAGTCGTAAGAGGCGGCACAGCGAAAGCTGCTGGAGCGAGATGCCCTGCTTGTGAACAGCTACAGCAATTAAATGATTGTTATTGTGTCGCTCCCCAACGGTAGAATCCCAATTCTGCCATGGTTAGATCGGTCAGCTTTGATGGAAAGCGATGCTGACTTGCAAAATCAGGTTAGAGCATGTAAGCGATCCCGCCCGCGGACTCCCGCATTCAAAACATCTAAAGCTCGTACTCCTAAAGCCTTAAAATAATGAATGCAAGGCTGTAAGGTATCAAAAATTGATGCCTTAATGGCAGCAGCGTCCTTCCAGATGCAATCCAGGGAACATACACCAGAGGACTACTTAGTTCTTGACTCCAGTTCATCCATACACATCACAAACAATGAAAGCAGGATCACAAATCTGCACCCCCCAGTCCCCTATGATTATATATAGTCGAGCAACTCCCAGATATGGATACAAGGTTATGGAACAGTATGGCCAGCTAAACCTCGTTAGTCCCCAAGGACGGACAGACGACGCTTGATCTACACAATGCGGCTCTGTGTCTAGATATACTCTGTAATCTTATCTTCTTCCTCCTACTTCAACAGTAAGGTATATAGAGAGATATAAAGAAAACTTAATACAACTTAAACAGTTAGACAACACAACTATAGCTTATCTAAGCGTCTCTTAAGAATATGAGATGCTAGAGTAACTAGCTACCTTAACTACTTCAGCAACAATATTCTAACTAAATTATACTATAAAGAAGATCAACATACTAATTAGTATAGATAGATAGAGTACACTACTTCAACTACAACAAAACTCCATACTAATAAATCCAAGAAGTTATACATGAAAAGTATAACACAATATAAACAGAAGAGCTAAACCTAGACACCAAACACCCTCCCCTGAGCCAACCAACCAACTAACACAGAACCAAACGTACCTCACCTACCCCCTCTGCATCCAAAACAACCACACAACCCCCACGCAGAAAAACAGCCACCCGCCAGCCCCAGCCCGAACCTCTAGTTTTCTACAGGACTACAGGACTACTATACTACCCAAGGCCAGCAGACCCGCAAAGACCGTGATCTCTCTTTCTGGGTATCGAGATGCGAGTTCTGAGTTAGCAATGTAACCACGGTTAGGGTTTTTGGGTGGCATGGTGAAAGCAGTAGAGCTTTCCGAGGCGGATACTCGAGTCCAGGATTAAGCAGGTGATGAACGGCTGCAGGACGAGAAAGGGGGTGCGTTGCTGCCATACCGTAGAGAATGACGGGGGTGAGGTCGCAGGGGGTGGGAGGTGGGATTGGAGGAAGCTTATTCTTTTGGGGTTGGCGGATGTGGGTGTGTATGTGGTGTGTATGTGGTGGGTTTGGTGAGGGGGAGCGGGGGTATAGGGTGTTTGTAGATTCATGTCGATGTGGGAGGTTAACTTCAGTGGTGGTGCGAGTGAATGAACGGGGCGTTTGTCTACATGACAAGATTTCGGTAAATGCGATATACCTCGTATCTCCACCTCTTACAATTCCACGCACGATTTTCAAGCCTTCGAGTCCTCAGCCATGGTCCTCAGCGCACTCAGCACCCGTTCCGTATCCCACCCCTCCTCGAGACCCCTGCGAAGCAAATCCTGCTCGCTCTCCGGCGCCATACCCGCCGTCTCGGGCACCCTTCTATCCAAGTTAGTCGGGAACGGATAGCCCTCTGCCACACTCCCCAAGAACGCTCGAACCTCCGCACTTAACCCCTCTTTCTGATATCTGTCTCGCAAAGAATCCCATGTCCTCTCCACCAACGGCAGCGTATCCACCGTCTCCATCGGCTTGCCAAACGCACTCGAAATCTGCAGCAAGTTGGCCGAGCGCTGGATATCGGCTGACGTGTTGGCGCCAGCGGCGTGGAAGAGCGCTGGGTTGAAGAACAGGCCATCGCCCTTGTCGAGCGGGACGCTGACGTACTTTTCCAGAAAGAAGTCTTGGAACGCTTTGAGCCGGTACGCCATGTATCCTTCCTCGAACTTCTGGCTGAAAGGCAGCAGCCTCGTAGGACCGGATTGCAGCGGCATGTCGCTGTGTGCCACGGCGCCTTGCAACGTCAGGAACTGGCTGGCGATTTGTAGGGCTTTGGGGAACTGCTCGCATGACGTCGCGCTCTGAAAGCCGATGTGGTAGTCGCGATGGCTGATTTGTGCTGAGCCACCGGGTCGGACGATGTTGACTTGCGCCGTGAGTCTGTGGTGAGGGCCTAGCCAGGCTGAGGAGATGAGCGGGAGCCAGGGATTGGCGTAGTACTCGGCAAAAGACGAAGGGTCGGCGAGGCAGTGTTTGGAGAAGGAGTTCCAGATGCGCGAGTTTGAGCCTGAGGTTGCGAAGTGATCGCCTTTCTTGCCCGATTGCTGTGCCTCTTGTTCGATGATTTTCGAGTAGACATCGTTCACCTTGTCAATCAGGCTGAGGTTGGTGAACATGTGTTTTGTTGCGAAGACACCTGGACCGTGCAGGAGGATGTGGTACCACTCGTCTTGCAGATCGGAGAGCTGTTGTGCAGACAGGGATGCATAGTCTGGGAGATCGTAGATGGGTATGTTGTTGACGATGTCACTTGCAAGTGGATATTTGATCGTGACGGACTCCGTTGTCAATTTTTTGAATTCATCCAGTGATGGCGGCTTGCTTGTTTTGAAGATTCGAGACTCAATCCGGGGGGCGTGTGTGTGGCCATTGCTCGCACCGTTTGGCACTGATGTTCCGTTTGTCGAGATTCCCATGATGTCGTACCAGAAATCCGATGCGCTGTGATGATTGCGTCGTGTCTTATGTTCGAGTGTCCCTTTTAACTTCGAATACTGCAACCCAAAAGGCAATTCCGACCGCTGAGAGAACCGGGCGCTCTTACCGTTTCCAGTACCAAAAGCGAACACAACGCACAGGTTTGGGAAGCGAGAAGAACTCTTGCACTGCTTCCCCGCAAGTTCAGTCAATTGCTGAGTAAGTGCATACAACTACTGGCAAGTGCGAGCTTGTTTGAACCTCATGTCCAGTCGGAGGGCTCCTCGCAGCTAGAGTGGGGTCGCCCCGGCTTCTACGGGGTCTTGGCCCATATAGCCGGATTCCACCACCGGTAGCAACATCGTGATGTGACGTCCCGACAATTGAGATCCCGAGGCTGTTGCAATCATTGAAAAGACACAAAGCTACACTGCATTATGAGATAATTCCAGCTAAAAGTCGCGATGCGACTTCTCAAAAACAGAGATCTGGATACTCAAATTGTCAGATAAATTGACATTGCTTCACTTTAAAATGAATCAATGCCGGCTAACGCTCTCAGAGTAAGTTCATCCAGAGTACAGAAAGATGAGAAGCGGAGTTTTAGGGTTTAAGATAGGAACGTATAGAAGTGTCTAGGCACACACTGGAAGATTTAAAAATCTTTTATTGGAGTAGTCGAGAGGGCTGGGTGTTATTCATGAGGCCAGCCTTGCTCAGGCATTGATATGAGAGTTTCACAACCTCCATCACTAAGACCATTTTTTCGAGCAAGGTAAAATAATGGTGGGTCCGGTCATGTTTTACCAGTGCATCGCGGCGGCTGAATACTGCGGAACAACCTTCGACCTTGCAGGGATATGGACTACGATCCTGGGAATGTCGGTGTCTCGTCTGTCTGGTTATCCTCCCCGCTGGGACAGTGACGACAGTTTCTTCCTCTGAAGTCCCATCATCATCTGTGCTCAGCACAGAGCCTCGGCGCGAGGCAGTTGGGCCATGTTTTGCAAAACCATTCTGGTATGGTGTATGCATGTGCGATAAAGATGAGCGTTCTAGTGCATACGATCGTGATCGGCCCACAGTCTGTAGCAAGCTACCTGCATTGCGATCTTGCAGTGTCAGTGAGTCGGAGCTTTTTCCGCCCGTGCTTCTTGACAAGTCGAACTCTGAGTTTGGCGCCATGATTGCCTGAGACGCGAAGTCCTCCGTAGGGTAAAATCTCAACTCGCTGAATGCTTCATGTGTATCTTGACCCGGATGGAGAGCAGAAGCGAAGTTTCTCTGTTGCGTAGCGCTGGAGCTCAACATTTCAGCGCTTCTATCAGCATATGATCCCGGCGAGTACGGTGTCCGGTACCAAGTCGGCATCCCATGACTAGCATCGAGATCTTGATGGGCTTGAGGTTCTGCCGTTGGATCTTGTACAGACTTGGACGTGACGGCTAAACAACAACTACCGAAAAATTTGTAAAGCGATTTGGACCCTCCGGCAAGGTAACTGACTATAGAGCTTATCGTTGGACGACGTTCCGAATCATAGCTTAGCATCCCTCTGAGCAGGCCAGAGAGGTTTGAAGTCTGGGTAGAATACGAGGTCCCGGCCAGGGGTTTCAGCCAGGTCTCCAAATTGTCAATGACGTTTCCTTCATAGGACCATTCCTCAACTCGGTTGTGAATGTGTATATCGCTGACTGAGCGATCTAGTAACACGTAACTCATCTCCAAATAAATACAACCAAGAGCAAAGATATCTTCGGCTCTACCGCGCGGCAATCTCTGCTGACGTTCAGGAGCTTTGTATCTCATCGTCATTCTTTCGGCGCCGTTTGTCGTGGTGTTGTCGGGGTCGGTAATGAGTGTAGACATGCCAAAGTCGGTGAGCCACAGGCCTTTGCGCGACAGCAATATCTGTGCAGGCTTCAGATCCCGGTGGCGGACATGGGCTGTTTCGTGTAGCCATAATACGGCATTGGCAATGCAACCAAAGCATGAGGACAAACGTTGTACAGCTTGCTGGTGAAGCTGTGGGACCTGGGTCATTTCCTCTGTGTGGACTATTGCGCTGACAGTGTGGATGGCGGACGTGAGTTCTTCGTTGTGATTCTGGAACAAAGGCGTGCCATTGTCGTACCGAGCCAGCACCTCCAGCTCCGCCAGGAAGTTTCTGAGGTCGCAGCGAGCGACAGGCCAGATAACAATGCCGATGTCGAACTGCCCTCTTCGCTTCTCAGTGTATAAATAGGACCCAATCAGAGCCACTACATGCTGGTGCCTGTCCTTTGATACGTGGTGAAGGACGTCAATCTCGCGGAGGGTATCTGCCGTGAGTTTACGTGTGTAGGTTGCCTTGAGAGCCACAGTCACACTACCGAGCGCGACCTCGTAAACGGTACCGCAGCCCCCGTGGCCAATGACTGTTTTGTTGGGGAACGGCTCCGGATCGTCACGCTTAAGGTCGATTTGTCGTCGGAAACCGAATTCGAGGTCCCATTGTGTCTGGGCAGTGCCGGACATGTTCACTACGTGCCCGCGGGCGTGAGGAAGTCGGACGTAGATAAAGGAGATTAAGCGCTGATCCAGAGGAGTGGGCTGATCTCGGCAGAGAAGATGGCGTCCAATGACCTCCATCAACACTGCAGCATGGCGCAGGCTGACCGAAGCAGTGCACTGCACCAGGCTGAGACAACAAGGCCAGCGCCAGCGCACTGGCGTCCCGTGACCTGCAGCTCCCGCGTCCGTACTGTGTATATCACGGACGAAAACCAGCTCTTCTATCGTAAAGACAGTGTCCAGAAGGCGTTTCGCAACGCTGTTGCTATAGCTTTCGCCATAGAGTCCATGCGTACATGTCAAGTCTTGCCGTCGAGTCGCCTTTCAAAAGAACATGGACAGTTCATCAACAACCGAGGCTAACAGCAGAAGAACCCAAACGAAGAAGAGAAGAGAAATTGTGCAAAGGAAGGGGTTGCGCGAGGATTGAACACAAGTAGAAGGAAGCATCCCGAAGACTGAAGACTGGAGACTGAAGACGCACACGGCGCTAGCCAGCTTACTAACCATCTCGGGGGCGGGAGCGAATGTTGAACTGAAGTGATGTTAACAGCAAAAGGGTAAACGACTACGCCTCGCATGCGGTACACAGTCACTGATTAAAGCGAAGAGACAGCTGAAGTTGCGGTGGAAAGAAGTACATCTTTCGTGTTTCGTATCATTTTTCGTGGCGTCATGAAGCCGAGTCATTCAACTGCTCGTGCTTGCTCGTGCTTGCTCGTGCTCGCTCGTAGTGCATTTGTGGCACACTTCTTTTATACATCGTAGTCCTCGAATCCCGAGCTTTTCCTACTCCAAACGCCGCGGATATCGCTTGACTCAGCAACACTCTTACTTGGTGTTTGCACCCGACCCACTCTTGCCGCCCTGCTTGGTAGCGCCAGTACCCTCCTTTGTAGCCTCCTCAGGGTTATCCTTCATCTTCTCCTCGCGCTCCTGCTCGCGCTTCCTCTCGAGCTCCCTAACCTTCTCGGGCGGCGAGTCCTCAATCAGGTCGGACTCGTTGTTGATACCGCTCCACTTGGGCAGGCCGTCGGGGATATCCATCACGCGCTGGCCGTAGAACATGTGGCAGCGGGGCTTGAAGTAGGCCTTGTCCTCGTCCGTCTTCAAGTGGATGAGCGAGGGGAACAACAAGATCATGTTACGGCCCTCGTCCATGATGGGGCTGTGGCAGTACGAGCAGCGCACCTTGCAGGGCAGCTTGTGCTCGATGGACTTCTCAGATGGGTCGTACCATTCGAGGTTGTGGTGGCCGTTGGTGAAGTTGATGTCGTCCTTGTGGAAGATGGCTGCCCACTGGAAGGGTGCGGCTGCTGTGCGTCAGTACGAGGTCCCAAGTATGGTCAGAGTTGTGGAGCTAACCATGCTGTGTCTGGCACGTTGTGCAATGGCAGAGCTTGCTGTCAAGAGGCTCGCGGCGGCTCAATTCGTATTCGACCTTGCCGCAGTGGCAGTTGGCCGTGTACTTGACGTCGAAGTCGTCTACCTTCTTGTCGTGCACACGGTAAGGAGGGCGCGTCTTCCACTCAGAGATACCAGTGGTCGACTCGCCGCGGCTCTGGTCCTTGTCCATTCTGATTGAGGTTGTGGAGAACTTTGTGAACTGTGGTCGTGTGAGGTGCGCAGCTAGCAGACGGACACGGGGAAGTGCAGTAGAAGAAAGGAGTGGTGCGCGACGTAGAGCAATGGCGGATACGGACATGAAGCACTGAGATCAGGCAGAGAGGGAGTTTTTGAGTATGTGATTGCGAGAGAATCGCAATGCGAAGCGGTCGTCATTGACATTCAGTCGTCTTGACGTCACAGCTATCTCACGCGACAGCACTTGCCTCGATTCGGCTTGGGATCAACAACAATGTTACGCCTCGTGTCGCCAGAACGCTCAAAATTGCAGCCCATATCGCCTGTAATGCAGTGCTTTTCATGCCTTTTCCAGCCGTTGTTCGTTCATTAGGTGTTGCACAAAGGTTTTTCGTTGTGCGTTACTTTTACGCGCCCTTGAGGGCTTGCTGAGCTTCCTTGGGGGACAGCCCGAACACGTTTATCAGATAATCTTGCTCTGCACAGTCGTTAGATGTTGCTGATATGGCTCCGCGGAGCATACTTACTGATATCATTCGCAATGCGTCTCCTCACAGCCTCGAACTCCACCTCTGCCTTGTCTCTCGCCACATCTTGTTTCTTCGAATTGATCGTCTTGACACGGAACTTGAATCTGCCACTGACAGGTCGATGATCAGATACCTTTACGCCGTCGTGTCTTCTGTAGTCGAGTTGCTTGATCCTACCCAAGCCCCGATAGAGCAGGCGGTCGCACCAAGCAGGCGAGCGCTTTTTCTCGGACGTGTCGTAGTTGTCGGTACCGACGTCGTACTTGTAGGTTGGCGCAAAGTTGATGGGCATTTCGTTGAACGCGCGAAGGCGGAACCCAGGATTACGCTTGCGCGATAGCAGCAACTGATCGCGTTCTAAAAGCTTCGCCAGGTTGCCCTGTCTTACGCAGTCAACCACCGTGTTTCGTGGCATGGCATCGATGCGGTAGTTCAAATCGCCGTTCAAGATACAAATCTCGTGATCCAGAATCATCGAGCCATCACCACCACCTACGAAGAAGTTGGCGCAGTCTAAAGGCGAGCGGTGTTTTGGCAATGGCGCAGCTTCCATGATAGATGCCGCGTCGTTGTTCCGATGTGTGGTCTGCGTCTGACCGGCTGCAAGATGGCAATTGATCAAGCAGAGCGACGAGTCGTCGAGTAGAAAGCGGACGACCAGCGCGCCTTTGTTCCCTACGCGACCACTGAAGCCAAGCTTAATCTCTGCGGCGCTTACGTCTCTGATGTTGTTACGCTCTGATGATTTTACAAAGACGCAGGTGAACAAGCCCACGAGATTGGCTGTGTGCAGCAGGATGTAGTTCTCCCTCGGAGCATGCTCATCCAGGACGCGAATCAAGTGGTCTTTCCATGCCCGGTACTGATGCGACATGTGCTCGTGTTCCGAGGTATCTTTTTGCTTCTTCTTCTTGAAGAAGCTCTTGGCCGTAATCTTCTTGTTCTCGAGATCAACAAGCTCCTGGAAGCCAAAGACCAAGACATCTGGAGGATTCTCAGGCTCGACGATCTCGCGCAAGAAATCCCGGTCTCCCGATTGACGTAGGGTGGTCGGTTTTACAGCGCCAGCATTCCAGGTCATGACTCGCGCAGAAAGCTCTCGGAACTCGCAGTATTCGGAATCACGTTGTTGCATTAGGGTTTCTGGACAAGGTTAGCTCCAATCCAAGTCACAATCATCTCGGTGATCGACTTACCAAGCCAATCCGTCTTTAGCATCCCGTCCCAGATGCGCAACATGGTATCTGTACCTAACGAAGCAACTTGGAACCTGTCCAGTTTCCATATACTCGATCGATCCGCGACAATGCCTGCGATTGGCTTATCGTGCGCTTTCCAGTCTTTGAGTACTTTCCAAGGCGTACACGACGTGTCGTACACGTATATCATTCCGGTGCTGTAGCCAGCCCACAAGAAGTCGCCGACACCAACAAGAGAGCTAATCTTGTACAAGCTGACGTTGAAAACGCCCAGACACTCGAAGCCTTTCTTGGCGTAGATGGTAACTTTTCCATCAATGTGCCCAAAGTAGACGCGGTCCGGCTGACTGCTGATGATGGCTCCCGACGTCACGTCCCCTACATTGAGCTGCGATAGAGTACCGTCGGTAAGCTGCTGGAAGTGGTTGTGATCTCCGGTACGTTTGTAGACTCGTAGCTCTTTCGTGTAAGCGACCCATAGCTGCGAGCCGGAGACGATCGAGAAAGTATGGCCGCGCGGGATTCGGAAGGTAAGCGGTGCCTGATGAAGCGAGGGCGAACCCGACTCGTCCGCGGGCCAGATGTGGAGCTTTCCCTCCTCATCCAGCGACCACATTTCGCCTGCGTATCTGAAGATCTTGCTGATGACTGCCCGTGCATGAGCATTCTTAGTGAACACTACACTTTGGGTTGGTATGTCGATCTCGTGCATTTCGCCCGTGTTCATGCCTAGCCACAGGCGTTTGCCTTCGTCTTCGACGTCCTTTGCGGGTCTGAAGGCCACCGCAGTGGCTTTCACTGTGTCGCCGTGGCTCAAGCTCATCAGTAGTCGACCGTTGAGCACATTCCATACGTTCGTCACGTATCCTGTCGTACATATGTAATCGCCGCAAACCGCAAACAGCTTGGTGTCGTATCCAGTGGGTATGCCTCCGATCGTGTCTGGAAAGAGTGGGGGTCTTCGATTCGCTTGCGACGAGTCCGGGTAATCGGTGAGCGCGGCCGCAGTTTGTTTCTCAGGTGAGTTGTCGGATTCGTCTGAATCGTATGTGTATGCTTGCGAAGCCTTTCGAGGCGGTTGGGGTGGTGGTGTCGGTGTCGGTGTAGGTCGCTTCATCTCTCCCGACTTTCGAGGTGGCGGAGGCTCAGGTGGCCCCAGAGACCTTGACGACGCGGACAAATTGATCGTTTGCGTGCGCCGCGGTGGAGGCATCATTCTCGCATTATCGTCGGTCGCAAGCGATAGTGGCCTCCCCTGGTCGAGCGATCTCCGGACTGGTACGTCTGGCGGTGCTGGCCGTTGAAGCTGCACGCTCTTCCTCAAATCCATAGTGTCCTTCTCGCGTCTTACCGGCAGTGCTGGCCGATCTTCTACGCTGCCGCCATTGCGAAAGGAGTTCGAGGTCGGCGGTGATATGCGCCTCGGCGGCTGATTTGCGATTCGTGCGTCTGTGGAAGGCAGCTTCTCGGCGACTGCACGATGCACAGGCGGCGGTGGGAAGTAGCCGTCCTTGGGGATCCCCTTTGGTTTCGAAGCCATGGGTAATACGGGTGGGGACGGATTCGGTGCTTTGGCGCTGCCGGCGCTGCTGGGCGGCGTGTTGAAAGGGGAGATGCGCTCATCCTCTGATCTCGCCGCTGGCTCCAAGCTCACCCGTGGCCGAAGTGTAGTATCCACCGACTGCGGTTTGGGTGCGATCTTTGGCTTCCCCGCTCGATTGACAGGAGGTGGCATAGGCGGCGCAGAGGAAGTCGGTCGATCGTTTTTGCGAGAATCGCCTGACAGACTCGAGCCTGTGGTTGCAGCAGATAGCGGTTTGGCGTCCAGGCCAGGGGTGCCGTTTCTGCTGGCCATCTTCAAAGGTCTCGAGCCGTTGGGGGCTGCGGGCGGAGAGGGCGAGTCTAGGGCAGCGTGCGAGTCGGGTCGAGAGGGGCGAGGTGACAGGATGGGCGGCGTCATGTTCGGTGGTGGTGACTTGGGCGACTGGACCATGACCTTGGGCGGAGAGCGTGCGCGCGACGGTGTGGGAGATCGGGGCGGGGAGAAGGCGACCATGGACGTCGGGCGTGGCTTTGGGTTGCTCCATGGCGTGCGCAGCATGGAGGAGCGCGGGGTGGGTTTGCCATTTCCACTCAGGTCGCCCACGCTCAGCGAGCTCCGGTCGAGGTGGTCGCGGGGTATGTCGAGGGAGATGCGCCCGTCGGTCCTGCGGTGGTCGTCGGCCACGGCGAGGCGGTCTGGCGGGCCCGGCGAGGGCTGGCGCGGGGTGGTGGGTGCTGGGGAGGCGGCGGGGGCCCTGTTCGCGCTGAGCAGGTTCTCGAACTGGGCGCGGAGGGAGGAGACGGGCTTCTAGGCGCTTCGTCAGCAGGAGCAGGGCCATGTTTATGTTTCTGGTGGGCGCCGACGTACGATGGACGAGGCATCGGTGTCGTCGGGGGGGGGTTCAGAGCGTTGGTCCATGGTGGGTTCCTCCTGGTCAGCCAGCACCGGAAGGCGTGCTGCGGCTGCTCATCGACGTCTGTGGAGCTGTTCCCATTGGGCGCTGGGCTGGCGGCGGTGCGGGCGGGCGCGGTGGAGCTGGCCGGGCGGCGGTCAGGCAGCGCAGAGGCTCATGGGTGAAGACGATTCAAGGGGTGTTGAAGCTGCAGGCGGAGGAGGCGGAAGCAGAGGGCAGGCGGCGTAGACGCGGACGTGGACGTGGACAGGTTGTGGACTGAGGCGACAATGGACGCGTACCCTTGGGCCTTCGTAGACAGAATCACGGGCTGCGCGGGGGATGTGTGGTGCGCCGAGCGGGTGCGTTTCAGGCCTCGTGCCCGTGCAGCGACTGCGAGACCGCTTGTGCTTGTGATTGTGAATGTGGCCGAGGAGGGCGAGCGTTGGCCTGCAGTGGACGTGATGCAGCAGCTTTGGACGCTGTGAATGCTGTGAATGCAGACCAGTGGGCGTACCTATCTGCATTCCCGAGCACGAGTGGCCTCTCCGCTCTCCGCGGCGACTTTGGCTGGACCCTTCTCAGTCCCTTGGGCACAACACCACTGACGCAGGTACCGGCACCGCTCTGACCACGCGACTGCAGCAGCGACAGCACAGCAACAGCAGAACATCCTCCTCGACTGCACGCCACAACCACAACCATGTGGTAAGTCTTGCCCTTCCCCCCACCACCCCGCCATCCACCACCCACAATATACCCCCCTCAAGACCACCCCTAACACGCCCCAGCAAACACGTCCTCAACGCCCAAGTAGCCATCCGCTCCCCCTGCTGCAAGAAATGGTTCGACTGCGCCGAATGCCACGCCGAGACGGCCGACCACCCCCTCCTGCAAGCCTTCGAGATGATCTTCGTGTGCAAAAAGTGCAAAAAGGCCTTTCGCAAAGACGCACGCGAGTTTGAGGATAGGTACACACACCACACACCACACATACGCATCACAAGTCCATGCTGACCAAGAGACAGCGACGAATACTGCCCCCACTGCGACAACCACTTTGTGCTGGACGCGCTGACGCCCAAGGCCTCGCTGAATGTCGAGGGTGAGGATGCACGGGTGGACAATAGGATGATCAAGGATGAGCGGCAGAGGCAGAAGGATATGCGCACCATCTTCGATGTTGAGGAGGCGCCGCATAAACTTGGGTGAGCATGGCATGGGTAACAAGGTATAGCACAGCACCAAACACCACACCACACCACACCACACGTCGTACAGACAGCGCCGAGTCGAGCCACGATCACAGAGGGCAAGTGACGGAAACACGATGACGGAGAGAGTCTGCTAGATAGGCTCTAGTATAAGCACTACCTGATCGTGTGCAATGCAATGCACAACTTCATCATAATCACATGTCTACCATCTAGACGCCGTTGCTGTTCGTTTTGATGCCGTCATTCGTAACTAATCCCCCCTACGCGCCGGAGCCAGAGCCCTCAGCCGGCGTGGGGCGTGTGGGAAGCGCTCCGCTGCCCGCTGGCCGTCCGGGTCTCCTGCTGGCCGCCTCCTCCTGCTTCTCCGTGTTGATGTTCTCCACGTACTTCTCAATGTCCTCGACAGGCAGCATCTCCAGCGCCTTGCCCGGTGCCGAAATCGCTATCTCAATGTTCTTCGCGCCCGTCTGCACCACCTCCAGCAGCGACTTGATCGTGAGCTTGATCGTCTCTTCGCGGTCCATGCCCTCCTTGTGGTTGCGCTCAAGGAACTCGCGCACTGTCTTGCTGGATCGCCCGATGGCATTTGCTTTCCTGCGAAGAGTTAACATGGCTCCAGTTCAAGTGTCATCAAGACTGCTCACCATGCAGAGTAGATGCCGGATGGCTCTGTCTGGTACAGGCGCGGCGTCTTGTCGTTGGGGTCGAAGCCGACGATGAGTGTGCTGATGCCAAACGGCCTGACACCACCGCTCTGTGTGTACCGCTGCTGCACGCCGGCAACGTACTTGGTGATGTACTCTATCGACACGGGGTCCTCCACGGTCAGACGATGTGATTGTGCCTCCAGGCGGGCCTTGTCGACAAGAATGCGGGCGTCGGCGTTGAGTCCAGCAAAGGCGAGGGCGACGTGGTTGTCAACGAGACAGATCTTGGAGGGGGTGATGCGGGTGTCCTGGAGCTTCATGGCCGACCTCTTCTCACACCCGAGCACTACAATGTCCGCGCCCTTCACACCCACTGCGCATGTTCCTGCGGGGCATTAGTCGTCCGTCGCCACTGTTGCCCGTGATCATGACCGCGTACCTCGCTTGACCGCTTCCAGAGCATACTCGACCTGGAAGACGTGGCCGTCCGGACTGAAGACTGCCTTGCGTCAGCTACTACCGCAAGTGATACGCCCGCTGTTTGCTGGAGATCTATACCTGAGAGCGCGCGATCGTAGCCGGATGCCATCGTGAGAGTTGTGTAGTGCTATGCGGCGTTTCTGTAGGAGACGTGGGTGGGACACAGCGGCGTTGAGGTAATCTGGCGGCGGGGACGTGTTGTAGATGGCGGCAAGTCAATGGGGAGCTCTTAGTGGAGCTGTCCGCGTCGTTGCTCTTGCCTGGCCTGCCAAGCACCAGGCTAGTGCTTTGCCGTCTTATGTCATCGACCATCGATCTTCAACGAGGCGCATCTCAAACGCTCCCCACTCTTGAATCTTGCCTTCACTTTCTGCGTTATGGCGACTTCAGCGCGTTTGGTTTCGTCGCTTCGACGCAGTGCATTGTCTGCTCGCGTTGCACCACGCACGCAATGCTTGAGATTGGCACCTCAAGTAAGAAGAATCACTTCGGCGACATCGGAGCCTCACCAGCCAGATTCGAAAGGAGGGTTGGATGGGCCCGCGCCTTCAAAGACCATCAAGTTTACTTCCGAGTCGTATGTGGCAATTACCGGCAATAATTCGAACAGTTGACGTCTGACCCCTGCTAGATACCCAGAACTCAAAAGAGATTCAAAATATGCCAAACTCACAGAAGAGCATGTAAAATACTTTCAAGAGCTGTTAGGCTCGGATTCTGCCTGCATTGATGGACTCACAAAGGATGCGACTGAAGACATTGAACCTTTCAACAGTGACTGGATGCGCAAGTTTCGTGGCCACACTAAAATCGTTTTGAAGCCCAGCAACAAGGAAGAGCTCAGCAAGATCCTAAAGTACTGCAATGATAACATGATTGCTGTGGTGCCGCAGGGCGGTAACACCGGTCTCGTTGGTGGCTCCGTTCCCGTCTTCGACGAGATCGTCATCAACTTGCAGAAGATGAACAAGATTCGCTCTTTTGATGACGTCTCCGGTATCTTGGTCGCTGACGCTGGAGTCATTCTTGAGACCGCCGACAACTACCTCGCCGAGAGGAATCACATCTTTCCGCTAGACCTTGGCGCAAAGGGCTCGTGCCAAATTGGTGGCAACGTCGCGACAAATGCTGGTGGCCTGCGTCTCCTGCGATACGGCAGTCTTCACGGCAATGTTCTTGGTATTGAGGCTGTCCTTCCAGACGGCACCATTGTCAACGATCTCTGCACTCTGCGCAAGAACAACACCGGATACGATCTGAAGCAGCTCTTCATTGGTGCCGAGGGCACCATTGGCATCATCACCGCGGTGTCGATACAATGTGCGGCACGATCACAGGCCGTCAACGTTGCCTACTTCGGCCTCGAGAGCTTCGAGAAGGTACAAGAAGCCTACCGTACAGCCAAGGGTCAGCTTGCCGAGATTCTCTCTGCATTCGAGCTTATGGACGGTCGAACCCAAAAGCTGGTCAACAAGGTCACCGGAAAGAAGATGCCTCTCGAGGGAGACTACCCTTTTTACTGCTTGGTCGAGACAAGTGGCTCGAACACCGACCACGATAGCGAGGTAGGTGCAAATCCGTACAAATAAGACGGCCACGACTGACACACACAGAAACTCCAAGCTTTCCTCGAGCATGTCATGGAGTCCGAGATTGTCCTCGACGGTACCCTAGCTGACAACCAGACGCAAATTCAGGAGCTCTGGTCGTGGCGTGAGGGCATCACCGAAGTCCTGGGCCACGAGGGTGGTGTGTACAAGTATGATTTGTCGATCCCTATCTCGGAGCTGTACGACATCGTCAATGACACCAGAGACCGCTTGACTGAAGCAGGTCTTGTCGGTGACGGGCCTGACTACCCTGTAGTCGATGTCGTTGGCTACGGTCACATGGGTGACGCCAACTTGCACTTGAACATTCCTACTCGAAGATTTGACAAGGCTGTTGAGAAGCAACTAGAGCCCTTTGTGTACGAATGGGTCCAGAAGAGGAACGGAAGTATCAGTGCTGAGCATGGGCTTGGTGTCACCAAGAAGCCATACGTCAGCTACAGCAAGAACGAGACCATGATCAAGCTGATGAAGCAGATCAAGGACCTGTATGATCCCGTAAGTGCTCCTTCTTGCCTTGTTCCGACTTGTGCTGACACCTTTACAGAAGGGTATCATGAACCCGTACAAGTACATATAAGCTTCGATGTAGTATTATTAGACCATTGTTACCTTCTCTTCATCTCTACGAATTTATTTTCAACCGCGGACCCCGTCTCAATTACCTCTTATTTTGCTTTTGCAGCAGCTTCCGCGCGTTTCCTTCATACACTGCGATCCTTTGACCCTCATCAAATAGATGCCCCAACCCGTCTCTCATTCTTGTAGCGAAGCTTTCAACAAATTTGGTCTGGGTGAAGGGAAAGTCACTTCCATACAGCAGCCTCTCATACGAAATGTCGAAGCCCTCGATGAGGGCCTTCAGCTGCCCCTGCCCTCCGCTTTCACCATCGAAGACAAACCCGGCCAAATCGAAATAGAACTGCTTGTCCAGCTGTTCACGAACCTTTTCCGCATCCAAGACTCTTCCTCCTGGTACCACGCTCGAAAACTGAATGAAGCGTGTCAGCAAGGGCGGCAGTGCCCCGCCAGAATGAGGGATGATGAAAGTGATATTCGGACACCGATCCACGGTGCCACTCCCAAACAGATTGACTACAGCGCGTGCAGTATCGAAGAAGAATTCGAAAATGGGCACCGGGTACTGCTCTCCAAACGGCGTGGCATCAAGTGTTTGTGCGTCTGCCCCAGCTCCTTGGCGTGTGCAGGGTTTTGTCGGATGAATGAACACTGTAGCGTCCAACTGATTGATCTTCTCAAACACGCTGTCAAATGCTGGGTCGCCAACATATAGGCCGTGGTAGTTGGTCAACAGTCCAAACCCATCAGCGCCCTCGTCCCAGGCCACATCAATCTCTTTCAATGCGGCGTTGACATCTGGCAGCGGCAGCGACGCCCAGTAGCCGAATCTCTCCGGGTTCTCTTTCTTCATCTGAGCAGCGTAGGCGTTGCACTCGCGGGTCAAGCTGCGTCCAAGCGTATCGTTGCCCGCCACGATATGCGTTCCCGGCGAGGAGATGGAGAGAATGGATTTTGAAACATTCGCCGTCTTCATCATTTCGAGATGGCGCTCGATAGACCATTCTGGTATCGCAGGCATGCCATCAGGGTGCGAGTGGCCGTTTTTTGCCAGTGCATCTCGGTAGTTTGGTGGCAGGAAATGCGAGTGAACGTCTATTCTACGAGGGAGTGCGTCCGTCATGTTGGTATTGGTGGCTGCTGTCAAGGCGGTTAGGACGAAGATTGAGAAGACCGAGGGAAGCATATCAGCCGTTGATGACTGTCTTGATTGTAGCAACACTTACTCTACGGGTGACACAAGCTTTATTTACTATCAACGGAGTTAGATCTCGGGTATACAACACGAGTCGAGGGGGTTGTGCATGCTATGTATGCAAAGCGTCGTCACGGCCTATCAATTGGGAGATTCGGCACCCCGCTCCGGACTTGTACAGATAGCTTGCTAGGAGGTGATGCTCTGCAGACAAGAGGTGGCGTTGATTCGATGGTCGTACAAGTCAATACGAAGAGAACAGGCTGCGTTGGTGGGTCGTATCGATGGACTTTGTAACATGCACGATAATAAGACTTGATGCAACTTGATAGAGCAAGGCTTCTAGAGGACGATACCACTGTTTCTTATCAAAAATTCCAACGTCTTGAAAACACAGGCTTCAGCACATCCGGTCAAGCTAACTGTACTGTGTAGAAGCAGGGGTTGTAGACTCGCAGTGATGGTTGCGGGTGGATGCAGGGGTGATGAGGGGCATTTGAGGGGCAACCTGATGTGGGACCAGCCCTGGTGGTGAAGCTCGAACTGCAGATGCTACACACCCTTCTCGTACCGAACATGCAAGTCTCGCAAATCACAACAGTGATGGTCATTACAGGGTTGAGCAAGCATCTTCACGGCGGGCTACGGCCATGCTCCCGGACGTGTGGCTCCTGCAGCTCGATCGAGGAATGAGATCCCGCCGCCGATCGCGGTTGCCCCACACGGCTTTCTCTGCCACAGCTGCCCTCTCTTTCACGTTGCCAACATTCGCCGCCATGACTCTCCGCATCTCCCACCACCCCCTCCTCGCCGTGCGAACACCACAATCCCACAATGGAGAAGATCACGGATAAGATCAACGCCCTGCCCGATGGCGCCAACTACTTCTCGCTCGAGTTCTTCCCGCCCAAGACGGCCATGGTATGCCCCACCACGCGCCTGCATCCAGAAGAGCAGTGCATTGCTACGCCGCGCAACATGACTGCTAACCGGGAACCAGGGTTTTGCCAACCTCCAGACCCGTCTCGAGCGCATGTCCCAGGCCCTGCGCCCGCTCTTCGTCACCGTGACCTGGGGCGCCGGCGGCTCCACAGCCACAAAGTCACTCGAGCTCGCCGAGATATGTCAGCGCCAATTGGGCCTTACCACATGTCTGCACCTGACCTGCACCAACATGGACCGCGCCCTCGTCGACGAAGCCCTCGAGCAGGCCAAGGTGCTTGGCATCCGCAACATCCTCGCCCTGCGTGGTGACGCGCCGCGCAGTGAGGAGTACAGAGACGAGGATAAGACACCGGAGCAGGACTCGAACAAGGACTTTACGTGGGCGATCGATCTGGTCAAGTACATCAGACAGCAGTACGGGGACTATTTCTGTGTTGGTGTCGCTGCGTACCCGGAGGGACATTCGGACGAGAGCCACCCCGAGCATCAGAACCCGAGCTACGACATACCCCATCTGGTCGAGAAGACACAGGCTGGCGCAGACTTCATCATGACGCAGCTTTTCTACGACGTGGACAAGTACGCAAAGTTCGAGAGGTTGCTGAGGGAGCACGAGAGTGGTGCATTCAAGACGATACCGATCATCCCTGGGTTGATGCCCATTCAGAGCTATTCCATCTTGAGGCGGACGACCAAACTAAGCCATGCAAATCTGCCGGCAGATCTTTTGGCGAGGCTGGATGCAGTAAAGGCCGATGACGAGCTCGTGAAGAGGGTTGGTGTTAAGATTCTGGCCGAGATGGTGGAGAACATTCGATCGCGACCTGACGTTGTCAGGAGAGGGTTCCATTTCTACACTCTGAACCTGGAGAAAGCCGTGTCGCATATCCTGGAAGACACAAATCTCATTGGACAAATACCGGCCGAAGAAGATGAAGACGTAATCGAAACAACACCGGCTATCAACCTCGAGCCACCGAATGGCATCCCCTCGAACAGGCAAAGACGCCGTCTGTCGTCCATCAACTCGAGCCCACACAACAGAGTGATAAGGGAGCGCCTATCAGCCTCAAAGTCCAATCAGTCTTTTGAGACATCAGACACAGAAGCTGGCCAGCCGCGAGGCCCCGTCAACACACGAGCGAATACCCTTGCCATCTCTGAGGGTGAAGGCTCGCTCGGCCGCGAAGCGACCTGGGACGACTTCCCCAACGGTCGCTGGGGTGACGCACGCTCGCCTGCGTTCGGAGAAATCGACGGCTACGGGCCCACTCTACACGTCTCCAACGCCTCAGCTCTCAAGCTCTGGGGCCATCCTGTCTCCCAGAATGACATCTCCGATCTGTTCAAACGCCATGTTGAAGGCACTCTCGAAGCCCTCCCCTGGAGCGAGCAGACCCTGTCCGAGGAAACAAGTACTATTGCCCCACAGCTTCTGGCCCTCAACGCAAAGGGCTGGTGGACTGTCGCATCACAGCCTGCCGTCAACGGTGTTCGCTCTACCGATCCTGTCTTTGGCTGGGGACCGAAGAACGGCTACGTCTTCCAAAAGCCTTTCGTCGAGTTCTTCATCCCCTCTGCCGCCTTCAATGAGCTGAAGCCTCGCCTTGACGCCCACGAGCAGATTACGTACTTCGCTGGCAACGCGGCCGGGGACTTCGAAGCCAGCCAAGAAGACGGTGTGAACCCTGTAACATGGGGCACATTCGCCGGTAAGGAAATCGTCACGCCAACAATCATCGAGGCAGTCAGTTTCAAGAGCTGGAGAGACGAGGCCTTCAGCATCTGGAAGGAGTGGCAGCGCATCTATCCGACTAAGAGCGCCACTGGGAAGCTGCTGCGCGAGACGAGGAACGATGTTTGGCTTGTTAATGTTATTTGGGGTGACTTTGTTGAAGGAGATGGATTGTGGGAGTTTTTGGGCGCTTGATGAGGAGTGGGCTTGTATCAGTAGGAAGGAAGATGGTGGGATGGACGAAGAGGTCTCTATTGATTTGATACTTGGCATTAGCCAACGAGACACTTCATATATGGTCGCTCCGCTGTCCATATACTCGGGTGATAGCGTTCTCGGCTGACTCTGCGTAGACGTCCAGTCTCAACCCGAGCGTTACCAGCTGGCTGCAACCGGCTGAACATCGTTTGTGAACGACCATACGCCCTGGGCATTAACAGCATGAACAATGGCCTTTCTCTGCACATCCTGCCTGCGCGTCGTAGTAGCCACCGTCGTTGAAGTCCCCTGATCATGTCAGCATACGATATCAACTTGCAAGCAACAACATCATGCAGACTTACCTGTACCCGTGCGCCCCGCACATTCGTATACGGATTCCCAACCTCATCCGTCCCAGTGGGATACTGCACAATAACAGAGTACGCCGCCGCGCCCGGGACGGCCGACCATCCAACCTGGAAGTCGCCAGCTGTATTGGCCCTCCGCAGCGTCACACCCGCAACCTTGGCCGGGCGAGTCACATCCCCAACACTGCGAATCTGGCCCGTCGTGAACCGGTAGTCAGCAGCCGAACACGCGCTGTTCGCCGACGTGGTGTAGAACCGCCAGCTCACAGGCGCTTGGCCACCTTTACACACATTACTGAACTCGTGCACAGCCGTGAACGCCGAGCTCCCTGGCTGCCTCGTGAGGAAGTTGTTACCCAGGTACGGATAGAAGGTGTCGCTGACGCCGAAGCCGTTCAAGTCGCGGAACGGCGTGTGGGTTTGCCGGGTGCCGTCGGCGTAGGTGGCTTCAAAGGCCCATTGGATGCCGATGTAGCGGTCTTTTGTGTGGGAGAGTTGCGCGGTGCAGCCGGGCAGGTTGAAGGCGAGGAAGTTTGTTGGGGCTGTGAGGGCGGAGCAGGTGTAGCGCCAGGTTGTGGATTGCTGGCGCTTTGAGATTTCTAGGGGGGAGGATGCGGCGCTGGTTATGAGGCCGAGGGAGGAGAGGAGGGTGAGGAGCTTCATTGTGCTAGGTTGCTAATGGATGAATTGCGGTGAAGGTCACCCAGTGAGCGTCTTGAGCTGGGATTTATACCTGTCCTCCATGGCCCACGTGGTGATGGACTGGTGATACAAAGAAAACCTACTCCAGCCGATCATGAGGCTATTCGAACTCTACACTTGCACAGCATCCGTATTCCACTCGGCCAAGACCATCGCAGTCGAATCATGCGCGGGTGACAAGACGTCCCAAGACGGTTGTGTAGATCACTTTGGGTGAATTTGGGGCTAGCGCGGCTTCGGTGTCGGGCCGGTGCGTCATTTCTGGCGCGCTTCCTCCCGAAGTCTGGCTTGGAAGACGATGTTATTGTCCGAAGGTGCAGATGCTAGAGTACCTAAGTACAAGCGGAGTGGACGTGTTGAGCGCTAGGAGAGTTTTAACTCGGTGCTTGAAAGGTGGTCTGGTGGCTGTGCTGTTGCTCTGCGTTGTTCAGGGTTCCGCTGAATGCGAAGTGATACGCCTTTTCGGGCTTTCAAGTGTCATCTTGGATCTGATCTGTAACTCAATCATGGGTCAGTGAGATCTCTGTGATGTACTCTTATCAGGCTCTGCGTTGTTTGAGCTGCCTGCGCACACGAGATTGCGAATCTCGCCATATGTCTTCGCGTAAGGAAATGCTGGCCATATTTGCCAAAAGGGTGCAGACACAACACAGGTATTACAACAAGTGGATCGAAGGTTGCTTCAAATATTGTTGTGTCGTGTTATGCAGTTGAACAATCGTGTGCCAAGGTCGGATGCGGAGAAGAAAGGCATGGCAATGTGGGGCGAGTATGATAGCGCGGGAGATCGCCCGGGGAGGGTTTGTTAGTGCAGCTCTGACGAGATCTTCTTGTCAATGAGTATATGACTCGTTTTCCCATTGCAGCGTACATCTGGTTGGAATAGCGACATTGGAGCTCGTCCAACAGAGAAGGCATGCCAGGCACAGTCTGACGTTCTCCTCCATGAGCGCGCCGCTGTCGCTTGCACCATTTCTGACGCACGTTTTCATCTTCACTAGCCATAATGACGTAGCAAATTCCTCCTTTCCTTGAATCTCAGCGGCTGTTTGGCATCGTCTTCGCCCCTCTTCATCTCTCACCGTCATCGACCTTTGTCTCTGCCCCTCACATACATCGCGTTCGGAGTTTCACACTATCAATCCATTCAACTTTCAATCATAATCACGATGGACAAGCTCAAGAAGATCTTCAAGCACGACTCGTCCAGCTCGCACTCTGAGCCGGCAGCTGCTTCTCACACGCAAGGGAGGACTGCGCCCACGACCACGACGTCTGCTCAAGCTCCTCAGAGTAACACCCCAGCGGGCCACTCATCCGCGAAAGCGTCAGGAGTTCTTATGACGACAAACTATGGCGACATCACCATTGCTCTGTACAGTGACAAGACGCCCAAGGTATGCGCGATGTATCGCACGATGTTGAGCCCTCCTAACATTCCCTTTCCAGACATGCGAGAACTTTGCAGGCCTCGCCGACGCTGGCAAATATGACGGTGTGATCTTTCACCGTGTCATCCCCGGGTTTATGCTTCAAGGTGGCGATCCAACTGGCACCGGTCGTGGCGGTGAGTCGATCTGGGGCGGCAAGTTTGCAGACGAGTTCGACAACTCCCTTCTCCACACGGGTCCTGGCGTTCTTTCCATGGCCAACAGCGGACCCGGAACCAACGGTAGCCAGTTCTTTGTCACCCTTGCTGCCACTCCTCATTTGAACGGCAAGCATACCGTTTTTGGTCAGGTGGTTGACGGTCTGGATGTTGTGCAGAAGATTGGAAACGTGAGGACTGATGGTGGCGACAGGCCACTTGAGGAGGTCGTCATCATCAAGGCTCAGTCTATTGCTGCTTGATGGTATTCTGTCAAGATGACCTTAACTAATAACGAATTTCATTTCATACCTATTCGTCGAACATCTCTTTTACTATGTACTAAGTATCCGTTACTCGCAAAGGCTTATCATCTGTAGGCTGTCACACGGCCTGATTCCCCATCTCTCAGCTTGTTTGACGCCGTAAGTACATTCCAGAATCAACTTTGCGAATTCTTCCATCTCGTTCAATGGAACCTTTGCCATAATCTTATCAACCTCTGTAAGTCGCGCCAATCCCGCATAAACTTCGCAGCACCTGTCCTCCCAAGCTGTAGCAGACGGTGCTTCCCAAAACCCTTGACGGCTTGTAAACATAGCACCACCTAGACAGGTTACTTTTTGGTTTCGTTCCAGGTCATAGACTCCTTTGATGCAGCCAGCAATAAGCCATGTACGCCGAGTGCTCTCGACGAGAATCCAAAAATGCCAAAGTAGATCTTCGCTCGGCACGACACAGTCCGGATTCCCCATTGACGAGGTGCTTGAATTGGATGGGCTAACACCAGCCGATTCGCAGCACAGTATCCGACTATTGTGTCCTAGCATTTGTAACAGCCAGCTTTGCAGCACGGGCATGTGCTTGTCCGCGAGATGGCGAAGACGAGAATCTCCGCCGTACAAGCTAATACATTGATATACAAGTAAAGCTTGAACTCGGGCAAGATGTTCAAGAGCGTCAACAATGCGTGTTTGTGTGTCGGTGCTGCAAGATGCTGGGCTCGATGGCGGGATGCCTTGGCTAACAAGGTTTGTCGCTCTTTCTTCAATGATTCGGAAAATTATGTGCTGATTCGACACGGTCTTCAGAAAATAGCATGACAACGACATGTACGCGTCTTGCATACATTGAGGAAGCTGGTGTCTGTACAGTTCTCGGTGTATGAATGGGTTGCTGCCTTGCTCGACCCATTGGTTCATCCAACCAACCACCTTCGCCAAAAGGTAGTCTAGATATGTAGACGGAAATCTGAGAGGGTCGGAGGTTAATGAGTATGGAGCTGTATCGACCATCCATGTCTGCGGGGATGCAAACCAGGACGAGACTGTGTGATCAATTCGGAACAAGGACGACAATGCTGGCGAAAAGATGTCGAACACGAACGATGGCGGCATTAACGAAGCCTGATCTTTGAGCACCACGAACGAAGACACCTTCCGTGCTGGATAATAGCAACCCGCCCCTCTTGCTCGGCAGCGCAGACAAGATGGTTTCTGTCTTCCGCACTTTCTTCGGGCTTTCGCGCATGCAACACAAGCATTCGAGTCCATCTCTACGGGCGGGTGTGAGCTATGGTGACGGTATGTCTCTTTCGTCCGAGGCATTTCGCGAAGGACAATAGTGTTAGGTTGGTAATCAATGGCTGCGAGATAGGTTGCGGATGCTAACCCTATCTGCTTAGCGCCCGCAACAGACCCATAGCGGACGCTTGCCCAAAGCATTGGGTCATCCAAGATCTGGCACTCAAACAACAGGCTCCTGGTATGGAGGATGAGGACCAGTTTTTCTATAAATTGGTGAGTGATGGGCTTTGGATGTATTGCCATAAGCCATCAAAGTAACTCACTCGAGACTCCTCTTCCCTCTTTTGACGCATCCAACCGACTTTCGAGCATCGACCTGCTATCTTTGTTCTTGTACCTATACGCACTATGTCTTTAGTCCAAATTCTTGAAGCGATCAGGAAAACAAACGTCACCAAAATCGTTCATTCCAAACCTTACCCTGAGATCTCCCCGACTCGAGCTACACTCAGTCAAGCGGGGAAGACTGTGTTGATTACAGGGGGCGGAACCGGTGCTGGATTTGCAATTGCGCAGGCGTTCGTCCGCGCATCAGCTGCTACTGTGATCATCATAGGTCGTCGAGCTGATGTGCTCGAGACAGCTCGCTGCCGACTCGAGGAAGACGCGAAGGTGGCTGGAACTGGTACTACGATCATTTCACGAACCTGCGATGCAGTAAACTTTGCAGACGTCGACGCGCTCTGGGAGGAACTTGCCAGTCAGAACATCGTGGTTAACGTGTATGTCGCCAATGCCGCAAAGTTCACAGAGGTAGAGCCACTGTTCGAGCTTGGTTCGAAGGAAGTTTGGTCTCAAATGGAGGCAAATGTGAGGTCTCCTTTGTACTTCACTGAGAAGTTTCACGCCCAGGCGGGTAATCAGCAGACAGTAGGTCGTCCTTAGAGACTCCTGAAAGTACAGTGCAGCATGGCTGACAATCGTTCCTAACGCAGTTCGTGGTAAACATCTCTACGGCGTCCATCCATAGCACATCTCATCCTGAGGTCGCATCGCGACCCGCGTACACTCTTTCAAAGCTCTCCGGCACGTTGCTTTTTCAGCTTCTAGCCCAGGATCATCGACATGAGAGCATGCAGGTCGTCAGTCTCCATCCTGGGCTGATCTACAACGAGTACTGGAAATCACTGGGCATTGATGAGAAGGATCTTGACTCTGGTACGTTGTACGTTTACCCTTCTTCATTGACAACGCTGACGTGAGAGCATCAGACGAGCTAACAGGCGCCTGCGCGGTTTGGGCTGCCACCAAAGAAGCCGCGTTCTTGCACGGTCGCTTCTTTTGGTGTTCTTGGGATGTCAATGAACTGGCGAGTGGCGCTGTCCGGGAGCGTCTTGACAGGGACTTCTACTATCTTCGAGCGTCGATTGTAGGCCTTGAAGAAGGGCTTAGCGCATGAGAAGCGAAAGTAGACTATGTGTTCAAGCTCGCCCACACGAGTTCTCCTCCAAACCAGTATAGTCTCCGACATCTGGGAAAAATCTCTATGTCAACAGCAAATTGATCCAGTGTAACAAAAGACCATTGTTTGGATGTGAAGCTCTCGAGCAAATAGTATTCCGAAAAAGGAAGGCTCCTTTCGTCATAATACTAATCCTGTGATAGTCTAGTTTAAATATGGTCATGGTGAGGATTGCTCTCATGCTCAATCTCTGTTCCACCTTGTGCTTCAGGTGGTACGACCTTGACTCTGGTCTTACCTCCTAAGCCATTGTTTCTGCTTTGCCCACCATCCCACTTCCCATTCCAACTCTTCATGATGTCTCTATCCACCTCGCTTCTATCCATCCATTCCCTGAATCTGTCTTGCTTAATACACATCCGCTGGACCCCAAAATCCGGCTCTGGCATAACCTGACCTTCAACCCACTCCCACAACACCATGCCCAGACTCGGCTGGCATGTTAATGCATCGAGAAGTACACCAATGCAATGCGATCGATGAGCTGCTTGCATCTGGGTTAATGGAGAGGAGGTGTTATAGTAATGAGAAGAGTATGCGAATTTGCGAACTTCGTTTAGACAGTGGATGAGATGCTGACCATCGTTCACCCCAAAGAATTTGTCCCTACCATAGCCTGTGGTATATCAGTACGTATCCACATTGATGTGTATCAGGTGCAAGAAAACAGGAATTTGAGGGCGCGCACCGAAATCAAGAGGTACTTGAACAGCATATTCGGGATCTTTTCCCATACGGATGACATCCTCCCGTGAGATAACGAGAATGGGTGTGTCTGCTATCTCATCCCAAGCAGCATCTACAGCGGGGGATGGGTCATCTTTGTAGATGCTGTATGGTACATTATATAGGCTGGCGTTCGGGGTGCGAGTGTGAAACGTAAAGTCGTAGGCATCTAGGAGCGGAGCTATCACTATACGTCAGCCCTATTCACGATTGGAATGTAAGACGTGAACAATTACTGTAGCTATTAACCTGTTTTAATAGCCAGTTTGGCGATACCGATAGGTTTGATGTTCGGAGGATCGCGGAGAGAAACAGACCATTGAAAATAAGAAATGCGAGATTGAAGTACGGAAGTACTCTGCCTATGTTTCGCAAACACAACCTTGGTGCAGGGTGGCCGTGTTTGAAATTATCTGCATCTCTGGTCATCACCTTTTCGTATCTCATAATGACGATATAGCAATCCCGCTGTGCTCTGGAAACACTGGCAAGATGGAGTGGTTCGCTAAGCGATTCGTTTCGAGCCAGCTGTTCAGCTGCCCGTGCTTTGAGAATGAGGCAGTCCAATGGTCGAAGGATGTACAGAGGCAAGGTTTACATCATTACATAGCGTGATGAACAGGCTTCCTTGCGCGATGACCAGGCACGTTTCGTGACTTGGAGAAGCTACTATCACCTGCCTGATTGGTTCATTTTAGGCCACCAACTACTTTGACCTGCCGAAGATAGGACGTACAGCTCATCCACTGAGATCACGAGTGGAGTTCGGTAACTTGTGTTGGCGGAGGTAAGCCAGACGTCAGCGTTTCTATCGCGTTGGTAGGATTTTGGTCACGCACGCCTAAGTCTAGCCGCTTGCTTAAGATCAATCAAGCATACCATAGGCATATGCTTGATCGGCAAGGTTGGGTAATTCTGCCGGCTCACAGCCCTCATCGGGTAGGTTGGATGCTTGTCGTCCTCGTGATAAGGATTTTAGGCACGGCTTGAGTCGCTCGATGATTACGTTGCAAACCCCAAACAATTAGGCGTCCCTGAGCATGATCTAGCTTGCATAGCCCATGAGTGGCGTGATGCATATAATCAGAGCTCTTTTAGGAAGTTGAGATAACTTATTGGTGTTGGGTGTCAATGCCACGACCATGAGAGGCTGGCAGCCCACCACTGGATGAGTCTCTAAAGCCCGTACTAGTGCTGGACAATACCTTAGCGCTTGAACAGTTGGCAGGCGAAAAGTCAAGGAGACGTTGAACGTCCCGTCAACGCCGTCTCAGGAGGGTTAAGTATTCTCTCGTGCCCGTGCAACGATACATCGTCTCTCTATCCAACCTTCACACTCGATTCCGCAGTTTATACATCTCAACTCGCACGATGAAGCTCTCTCTCTTCTTCCTGTCTGCACTTAGTGCCGGTGTACTAGCAGCCCCGGTTGCGGAAGGTAAAGGATGATCAGATCGTCCTTCTGTCGCTTCCTGAACTGACAACAAGACTACAGTGAACAACGCCAACGTTGCCGCGAGAGATTCAACCACCGTGCCTAAAGAAGGTTACCGCCGCGCAGAGGGAGAGGCTCTTGGTTTCATCATCCCCAAGCGTGAGGACGCCACTGTGCCTAAGGAGGGCTACCGTCGTGCAGAAGGTGAAGCTCTTGGCTTCATTATCCCCAAGAGGGAGGCTGCCGCTGAAGCTGGGGCGAAAAGGTCTGACTGTGGGCCCAACCCACATGCAAACTGTTAAGATCCGGCACCCCAGTGCCAGAACAATCTAGATCGACGCATAGTTTATTTCTTAGGACGACGGGAACATGAAGATTTCACATAGGTGTAGCGGAGATTGAATGGGAAACCTTCTCGCCCTTGCGTGTTGCGCACTACCAATAGGCGATTGCGTGGATTTGAGGCTGTAAATTTGATTGACCCGGAGCCTTAGGAGCTCCCCGAATTGTCGGACAATAGACCGAGCTCCATTACAGCGGAGCAGTACCTAAATTGTGCATTTAAGAAGGCAGGACATGCTACGGCCGACCAGCTTGCCCGAACAACGATCAAAGTAGGAAGTATTAACCGAGTATCGATGCTTACATGCCTTGCGATCTTGTTCTGCCCTTCCAAATCTGCTTTTTGTATCCTTGACTTCCTTTGCAAGTCTAGTGCGCTACTTGTAGACGGTCTTAAAATTGACATGGTCTATCAACAATCTACTAACACGCTCCGGGCACCGAGGCCAATTACTGCCAGTCAAATGATACGAGGCTCTGCTCAGGTCATTTCCAGGAGTCATCTTTGTCAAGTTTTACCAGGAATTCTACTAGCCTATCGCGATTATTCAGAACCACACCGAGCTGTTGGGTCCATGCCAATTCCTGACAGTCAAGGAAGGACTTTTGTTCTTTACGTGAGGCGCTGTTCGTTCGTACAAATGTAAGAGAAGATGCCACGATCATATAAAAGACTTCAGCTCCTTCAGTGCTCTACTGATTCACGTGCGGCTATCTTACAGCTACAACTACGCAAGAGAGACCATAATACTCAAGAAGTGAATAGTGTCAAGAGGGGTATATTGAATACGACTGGGGGGAGCATGTAGGATTCAGTTATAGTTTGGGGTTTTACAGTTCTCGCCTCAACTAGTAGCGTTGTATTATGAGATGTGTCTGTATGTGAAAAAGCGAGCGCTAACCTTCTTTGCGCGCCGCGGACCGGAACGAAACTCTCCATTGCATGCGTTGTATAAAGCTGTCTGCTCAGAGAGCACGAACACTGGCGTGCATGCAATCTTTACGAAACTAGACAGCGCAGGTGTTGGACCATGCCAAATCTGACCGGAACAAAGATCCAAGCCAGATACTAACTGACAACTGAGGTCGAAGCGATGCCTATGCCTTCTCGGCGATGGTGCTGTTCTGCACCTCAACTGTGCGTCCCGTGACAACACTTCCTCTCCTCATAGCCGGATCCTCATCTACGTTCTTATCAAGCGCGTTCATTTCCTCTTCCTGAGCGTTCAGGTGGTGGAAAAGAATCCAAATCGCGCAACCCGCCACGAAGCTGAAGACAGCCAAACTGGTATACATCCATTGGATTTTAGGATCGACCAATACAGGATTAAGTCCTTCTGAGATGGCAGACCCAAAGGCGTTGGTGAGAAGGTACATGGACTGCACAAAGGACTTCATATTAGGAGGAGCTTTGGTATATGCATATTCGAGGCCAGTGACTGAAGCGAAGATTTCCGAGAGACCAATGAGCATGTAGGCGCCCGTCTGGGCGGCAATGTGGATGTTGTTTCCTTGGTGGACGCCGTTACTGTCCAGGTCGGCATCACACAAGGGCGCGTCATAGCAGGGACCAGCTTTGTAGATAAAATGCTGGATTACCGCCGCGTATATCATAGCCGTGCTGGCAATCCAGAATCCCGCGACGATTCTATTGATTGGCGGGAAAGGTATCTTCATCTTGCGAAGGAGCGGGTACAGCCATCTGTCAATTATGGGCAGGAAAACGATGATAGCAATCGGATCGAAGTTTTGCATGAGGTCGTTGGGGATGCCATGAAGCCGCATTTGAGCACCTTGGCTAATGAAGTTGTTGGAGAACTGTCCGTACACTACCCAGTAGATGGGGTAGAAACAGAACACCTGGCAAGCGACAAGGGAACGCTTCACTTCATCGACAAAGTGATCATCCCAGCGAAGTTTGTTCGAGTCGTTGTCAGTTCCACTCTGATACGATGGTTTGGCAGCATCGAGCTTCCGGTTCTTGATACCTATCCAGATTACACGGAATGCGTCGGTGATAATCGAGCCTTGAGGTGGACGGACGACGTAGACTTTTTTTCCGAGTACAAGAACTACCGTTCCCAGAAGGAAGACGCACGTACAGAGCAGGAAGGCGGACCAGAAACCTACGTCGCGTTCCATGTATGGTGTAGGGAGAAGAGCAAGACATCCGATGTTGATACACCAATAGAAGATCATGTATATCCTCTGGATAGTGATTGCGGGATCGATAATGACACGCTCACCTGTCTTTGGATCGGTACCGATCGCCATCTGCCGGCGTTTGTACTGGTCGGCAATGAGGGGTGCGACGTTGGACTTGATGCCTCCAGTGCCTAGCCCGATGACGATGATTGATGCGATGAAGCCTCCCATACCAGCGCCATTAGCAAGAGCTCCAGGGATAGAGGTTGTAGTCAAAATTATGAGACCAACAATATAGACGCCGCAAAAGATGAGGATAGTGTTGTATCGTCCAAGGTATTGATCAGCAATGATAGCACCAAGAATAGGCGTTACTGCTGCAGTCAGTACGAGCTTTACGTACACAAGTTCGTGGGAGGCTAACCGTAACACCAGAATTGAAAGAAGGTACTCAGGCCGGTGGCACCTTGATGGCCCATACCAAGTGCACCGCGTCCTTCGCTACCATCCAGAGGCCTTTGGATGTAGTTCTGAAATAGTCCAGAAGCGCCATAGTACGTGAACCGCTCACACAGTTCTACAATGGCAACAAGGAAAGCCGCTTTGGGTAAAGGGTCTCCAATTCTCCTCAGTGTTCGCTTTTCTTCTGCGGTAGGCACCCCTTCATCAGGAGTATCGAACTCAGGATCCGGAGCATTCTTCTTGTCGTGGTGCAGGGAATCAGCCTCGTTTGCTGCTACAGCGACTCCCGGCGTAGTAAGGATAGGTCCGCCGGCTAAATCTGTCTGTTTGTTCACTAAGCCGGGCTGATCCAACTGTTGGTGCAGTCTGTTGCAGTCAGCATCAAGGCCCGTGTGCTACAACTGAAGATCTGAACATACTGGTTTGCCTCAGACAAGACCAATGTTGTCATAGTTTTGGAGTGAGAAAGAGGGGTAAATGCTGGACCACAGTCAGGGCCTTGGGCTGAACAAGACGATCGGTCATATATACGTTAGCCTGCCATCTTACCGCTATCTTGGAAGCAGTGCACACGAATCACCAGGAATTCGGACCGGCGTCAATGTATGCGGCTAGCTTTGAAGATTGAGTTGAGCCAGACAATCCTGTTTGCCCTACAACCCGGGTATGACCTGGTTTCACGTGAGGTAATCAGAGAGATACATGAGCGACCTTCCGTATGGGGCAGACCCGCAGTCGATCTTTTGTAGTTGAGACAAGCATTCATTTGATCGTAGAAGGCGACTGCCACGGCGCCAACCCGGCTTAGGTCTTCCATTTATTGGTGAACGCATCATGGGTTGCATGGACTTGTCCTTGTGACCAATGAATGGTGAAGAGATGAAAGGCTGAAGATAAAGGATTCAAGATCTCGTGGACTGTTATTTCCGCCCAATCATCACAGTGCTGTTCCGTCCGTTCTTATCGCGGCTACGCCGTGATCACAATGAGCCAATAACTTGCCGCGGAGGACTGACTTGCGTGCCGCAGCGTCCCGGAATAACCAACGCGTAAATTTTGGTAAATGATAGCAGGTCATCTAAGTGTAGGTTGCGATAGCGCGTAAACACTTAAAGTAGAAAGATTACTTCGACCTCGGGGTGTTGTTTGTAAGTGAATCAGTAAACAAGCAGTGTGAACACTAGATGGACTCAGGTTAACTGCTTAAAAAATGATTGATTGTAATACCAATTGATTGTCGCAAATCTTCATAGCCTTCCTATCTGCTGCTAGGGCTAAGATGTTTCCCCGCATCCCGTCACGTGATTATACGCGCTTACGAACACATCGTTCAATTCCATCCGTCATTCATCGACAGTATGTCTCGACATAATATCAAGCTACGTAATCTCAACCACCGAGATCACACCCAGACCTTTGAAAGAAGCATTCGAATCTCGATACTGCATGGATCAATAGACACCGATCTACAGTTTGTAACATTAACGAAAGATTAAGCATCAATCCTCGTTGGTAACGAGAACGAATAAGTTCAGATTGTGGAATTGAGTTTGCAACAAAAAAAGTGCGCGTCTGCTCATCGAACGCATTTTACGTTATTATGGCTAGTCGAGCGCTTGATGAAGCCGACACTAGTGGCCAAGATTGGAGCGTTGAAATTGAAAGACACTCTCTCTGCTCTTCTCCTCGAGGTCACTGACACAGAGTCCGTCGGGAGTGCTGCCGATTTCGTGAAACAACGACATGATCGGCTCGAATTTCCGATGCATCTTGGACATCGATGTCATCAGACTTTCTTTTGTAGCCACAGCTCTTGGACTACTATTACTGGAGTCGGAAACAAAAACCTTACTGGATATATGCTAGCAGCGGTGCTTGAACGATTTGTATGCCGCGCATCTAAAGGGCCGCTGCGGTTTATTCAATCCAGCGACAATCAGCATGCACGTCAGGTTAGCAAGGTGGCTTCGAACATGTTGGCTATTTTATCAGCTCGATTATGGTAAACGAGACCCGGAGGCTTTCTAAGCCAAGTTTAGAATCCTTTAGGTTGGCAAATACTTGGATCCAAGTAGCCAGTTTGCCACATCTTTTGTGGTCGGCAGGAAAGTCTTCGAACAACAATCAGCGTGCGTTTTACAGGACCGGCCAATACTTTGCAATCTTGTTGAGTCTCTTAACTTGCGTTTGTCCGCTTCACCTCCCACGTGTGTCGATACGTTGTCCATGGAACAAATTTCACAGCGAGAACACCCGCATTCCATGCGTGCAACTTATTAACAATGTTGTTTTTGTTCATGTTTTGTATCACGCAGAGCCGAGTACTTACTTTTTACCTCGAGCCAAGACTGGCTGACCCAACTGCACAACTGTGAGCCTACTCGAAATCATCGTCTCACCCAGCTCTCAAGCGATATCATCATCGTGTGCCCGCTCTCACTCGATTCGTCGTTTCTCAAATCTACTGTTAGGTGTCATGACAACACCTGATAATCTCCTCGCGCTCGCAGCAGAGCTCGCAAAGCTGGGTAACGAGTTGACCGCAGTCGGTGGCAGGCTCGCAACGGCAGCGTCTGAGCTCGAGCAAGAAGCCGCGAATTTGGCCGAAGAACGCGCAAAGCGATGGGGATTCGACATCCAGGTCGCCGTTGGCGTGAAGACTGGACCAGGGAGTGCAGGAGCAAACTACCAAACGAGTGTCGTGGAGGTGAAGAAGTGAGCGAGCTGATCACGCCGACGCGCCTACAAAACTGCACAGTCGTTGCACTTTAGCGTCGAAGGAGCGGGTGTGATATTGAGGTCAGCCATGGATGACATTGAGGATTTTGCGTGGGCGGTGATTAACCTGCGTGGTGTCATGTGTTGTCAATCTGTCAGTCTTAGAGATATTGATTTGGTTACGAGCATCTTCTCTGAGCACTCCACTTTTCAGTCCATCGTCTGTTCATTCACGCACGGTTGTTTCAATGTTGACGCGCGATTACCCGACATGTCGGATGCGCCATCGTTCTAGGCCTAGTGCCAACCCCAATTTGAAGGCTTCGTTCATCCCACCTCCGCCATCCTTCCCCACGATATCAAAAATGAGTTCGAAAGCAGTCATCTCGGTCATCGGATCGCTCAATGTCGATCTCGTCACTCGCACTGCTCGCGTGCCGGTGGCGGGAGAAACATTGACTACGGAGTCGTTCGACATCGGTTATGGAGGAAAAGGCGCTAACCAGGCTGTTGCGTGTGCTCGTCTGTCTCGGACACAGCAACAAGCTTCTGAGGGCAAGGCGTCTGATGTCGAGGTCCGCATGGTTGGTGCTGTTGGCGACGACGAGTTTCACGAGGGTTTCTTGAAGAGCCTGCAAAAAGATGGATTGAAGACAGACGGAGTCAAGATTCTGAAGGGAAAGAAGACAGGAGTTGCTGTCATCGTGGTCGAGACTGGTACTGGTGAGAACAGGATTATGTTCTGCCCTGGTGCGAACTACGATGTAGAAGCCAAGGATCTTGTGGATGAAGACGCGAGTGTAGCTTTGTTCCAACTTGAACTTCCTATGGATGTTGTGAGTAACGACACATACTGCACATATGATCACCGCCTGATTGAGCGACTCTAGGTACTGCACAACATGAAGGCAGCCCGTCAGAAGGGTGTTGAAACAATCATCAACCCTGCCCCGGCCATTCCACTCCCAGCAGAAGCGTACGAGGGACTCGGTCACCTGATCGTCAACGAAACCGAGGCTGCAATCCTCTCTGGTATCGAGAACCCGACATCATGGGACGAGGTTGCTGCTGTTTTCATCTCACGCGGCGTAAAGAACGTCATCATCACTCTTGGTGGCGAAGTAAGTTCAGCTCACATAGCTATTGACTCGCTTGCTAACGATCCTACCAGGGTGTGTTCTACCAGACCGCTAAGCAACAAGCCGAATCCAAGAATGGCCGGATAGTCCCAGCACGCAAAGTAAAGGTTGTCGATACAACGGCAGCTGGTGACACATTTGCGGGTGCCTACACTGTTGCCGTGGCTCACTGGAAAGCGATCTCGCGAGGCTCTGATTTCGATCTCGATGCAGCGATCGCGCACGCCAACCGTGCTGCTTCCATGACGGTCCAGAAGGCGGGTGCGCAATCGAGTATTCCTTGGGCTGATGAAGTACCGAAAGCTTGAAAGCACATTAATACTAAGCAAAATGATGAGCATGCTCAAAATTCCATCGATGATGACTTTGCACAAAGGATACGTGCTGAGAGAATTCCGCTTTTACGAGTAGAACTTTGTGATCGTTCAACGCCAGGACGCTGCAAGAGTAGACAAAGTAAAGAATGTGTTGCTGGAGGAGATAAGAACGACTTACGCCAGCGTTTCGAGCATCGAGAATATGGCGGTACAAGTGAAGGAAAGTCAAGAAAGTAGTGTAGCGATATTGAACAGCATCTTCCACTTACTTGACGAAGCCGACAAAGCAAGAAAAGAGAATATCGAACTTGGAAGGAGGCAGCAACTGCTAGAGCAAAGAGTATAACGAGCCGTGATGCCGGTATCAATATCGACCATGGCAATATCGCACAGCTTCGCACGTCTTGTATCTCCAGATCTCCTTTGAAGACTTATGGACGCACTAGAGATTGAGGCCGTTGATATTGAGACCGTCGAGCTCAAACGAGAGAGTATTTCCTCAGCCGACCACGGTCAAGCCGACCACGGTCAAGCCGAGCAAGTCGTAAACATGGAGCGCTTCAAACATTGGATAATACTCTGCTTCTGCAGAGTAGTGGCAGAGCTGTAGTTGGAGTGACAGCTTCATCGGCCATCTGCTCGACAATGTTCCAGGCACTCAAAAGAGGTAAAGCCTTTGTCAACCAATTTCTTCTGTGGTCTACACAATGACGAAGACCCTCATTTCGGAGGAATTGCCTTTCTCAGAAGTCTCGTTGCTCAGATCTACCGGTAACCATTCAATACTTATTCTATCCACTGTCACGTAGGATTGGGGAGGGTACAACCAGGAGATCTTGTCGCGCTAGTGCAAATGTTTGCTTGGTCGGTAAATCAGATCCCCGAAGAGGTGGCAGCTGGGTGTATCATCGACAATGTTGGTTACTACGCGCGCGCTGCAACAGCGGAGGATACTGCTGAAGTGGTCGGAGAGCATTTCTACGGCCGTTCTTCAGGGAGGATTCGGTCGTGAATCTTTCAGCTGTGACCGACTTTAGTAGAATCAAGATGCAGCTGCAACTGAACAACGAGCTGAATGAGGACGGTTTCTAAACAACGGACGCGTGTGAGTTTCTATTTGATAGATTGTTTTGGTTTGGTGTTGGTCATTTCTAGCGATAGATGAGACGCGTCAAGGGCGCGTGAATACATCGTGTCACTCGAGGTCCGTGCGCAGCCGCTAGCGGTGACCGAAAGCCGGCGACTCGAGCATGCAGCCTTCCACCAACTTGAGCCCCAGTTACACAACCCTCCAAACGGTATCCCGGACACCTTCCAAACTCGTCGTAACCACTAAATATACCACGAACGAACGAATCCTGCGCTCAGGGATACCACCCGCATTTGCCTTACCCCCCACTATCCCCCACATATCACTACACCCAAAAACCTACACCCAAGACTCCAACACACCATGGCCAACCCAGCCGCAAAACGCCTATTCAAAGAATACAAAGCGCTATCATCCGACCCACCGGAAGGCATCACAGCCGGGCCCGTGACCGAAGACGACATGTTCCTCTGGGAAGCATTAATCCAAGGGCCCGAAGGCACACCGTTCGAAGGCGGCGTATTCCCCGCCGAGCTGAAGTTCCCGAAGGACTACCCTCTCGCGCCGCCAAAGATGAAGTTCTTGACAGATATGTGGCATCCCAACGGTACGTCGTGAATCCGCCCAGACTTGACATGCATGGCAAGACAACTGACTCAACCACACAGTATACACAAATGGCGAAGTCTGCATATCGATCCTGCACCCACCTGGCGACGACCCCCACCAGTACGAGCAAGCGTCCGAGCGTTGGTCGCCGATACAAAGCGTGGAGAAGATATTGATCAGCGTGATGAGCATGCTGGCTGAACCCAACGACGAGAGCCCTGCAAATATAGACGCGGCGAAGATGTGGAGGCAGAAGAGGGAAGATTATGAGAAGGTCGTGAGGCAGAATGTTAAGAAGAGTCTGGGTTTGTGAGGGTGTTCTGCTAGGTTTGACATGGAAGAGGCGAGGTGATTTATTTTGGATCACTTATGAATTATGAGCATAGCATCAGCGGTGTTAAGGGTATAAGAGTTGTCTACAGAGCGTGTGCCGTTAGACAACGAGACATGCGATGCTCCGCGATCTACGGACTAAGATATACGCAACAGACTATTAAGCACGGCTTCAAATTACCTCAATGCCAGACACTTCCCCCCATGCGTTGTATCCTACGCCTCGAAAATTCCACTCAACACTCTTCTGTTGCGTGTTTCCGCTCCCATCTGTTGCTTTGCTGTAGATGGCGACGTCCTTGCCTTTCTCGACCTTGACTCTCGCCTTCCATAGAGTCCATGCCCACTTCAGATCTGCGTCTTTGTCCTCATGGCTTTGATCCAGCTCTGCCTTTACCCACGTCTCTCCGCCATCAGCGCTGACCTCGACCTTCGTAATTGGCCCGTCAGATCCACTTGGTAGAGCGTAGCCCTTGACTTCTATGGTTCCGTTCTCATCACGGTGAACAGTGGACTCCGCTTTCGGTACGCCAATGACACTGTTGATGGGCATGTCTTGCAGCGCACTGACTTTGCCCCACCATTCTTCGGCCTTTTCCTTGCAGTCGGCCTCCGGTGGTAGGATCTTGTAGTCGTGTTGCTGGTAGTAGCTACTGCTTTCGCACATCTGCACAGTGATGCGATCCAGCCACTTCACACTCCTCGCACCGGCAATACCAGGTGTGACGATCCTGACCGGTGCACCGTGGTTCGGCGTAAGGGGCTTATCGTTCATCTGTAGAGCGACTATGATCGAGCTGTTGGCATCCATGGCACGCGACAAGGGTATACTGGCGCCGTAGTACTCATCGTCCTGAGTAGGTGTTTGGAAGCACGAGAAGGCAACATGTGCATCGTTCCACTTCTCTTTCTCCACTCGCACGCCAGCTTTGTCGAGGACATCTTTGAGTAGTGGTCCAGTCCATTTGCAATTCATCACTGCGCCATCGAACCAATCAATGCCAGACACCTCTTTCAACTTCGTGCGCATGGTGTGACGTCTGTTGCCGGCACATTGTAAGGCGCATATCACGCTGTGTTGAGGTAGTGACTGCAGGGCTTTGACATGAAGTGAGAGTTCCTTCTCCACCAAGCCGTAGACACAGACCTGGTGAGTATCTGCATTGAGGTGTGGGATAGGTCCATGATTGCGGTCATAGCCGCCTTCTATTGTGAGGAAACTACAAACGTCAGCCACACGTACAACAACCCGATCTTGAAGCGGTCTTGAAGACTCCGTACCTCGAGACAAGCTTATCGAGCTCCGGCTCCCGATTGAGCGGCTTTTCGACAGAATACTCGAGCTAGTGACGCCTTAGCGCATTGTGCAGTAAACAGACTACCACATCTGGTAATTCTGCAATTTGCAAGTGGACGTACCTGAACCATGATGTGCGATTGTGGACTGGCGGCGATGGCGTGATAGCTCGAGGGCAGGCCTAAACGATGAGCGTTCAGGGTCAAGTTTAAACGATGTGCGGGGTAGGGTAGACACGGATGCGCGCAACTGACTCTGGTCACGCAACAGGCAGGTACGGATATCAGAGCGGGTAGCTACGGCTCGTGCTGCACGTTGGTACTTGTACGACTTCTATTTGCACCTGACGTGCAGGCTCGTGCTGTCTCTGAAGAGTTTGTAAGGGCGAAAACTCGAACTGATGACGTTCGCTAGGTAGACGATTGCGACATTCGAGGTGGGCCGGAGAAGTTCCGATGCTACTAGAAGTACTCGATTTCTACCGGTACAGACTCGCCTAGCCGCCGTTCACTTTGTTCGAGGATCAGGTATGTGATCGAAAGCAAATATCGATGCTTGGAACGTCACCCGAAACGTCGTTCACTATCTATAGAGTACAGCAACCACTCTACGGGTGTGTTTTATACACTACACGGTGTGCGGACATTCCAGGTCTAATCCAGTTATTTCGGCTCATGTCTACTTGACCTCATGCTGTTTGACAGGTAGTTTCATAAAAGTAGTCAACTCATCTACCCCTCTACGCTTCCTTCTCCACCTACGTCGTCCCCCTGCAACCCAAGGCTGATTGTTGCTGTATGGTCTTGTAGCCGTGGATGAGGAGATAGAACTAAACGAGCATTGAAGAGTCCATGACAGGGAGTCTTGCATACATGTCTAAATGAGATCAAAGAGCACTATTGCACTTTTTCAAAGCTTGTATAACGTGAGCTAAGTTGTGTATTACAAGAGTGGTATCAATTGCTCGGGTATAACTGAAAAGAGACCTAATAAAACATGGCCATAAAATCAACCAAAGACTTCTATCATGAACCGATATTCGATCTTCCTCACTTCATTCCGTGCTTTTGCGTTCATCTGCGAGCACTGATCCGCAATCTGCTGACCGATGACGGGAGGTCCACAGAAGAATACACCAACATTGATTTCATCTTTTTTCTTCGAGTCCTTCTCCTGCAACCTCTTCCCCAAAACCTTACACATATCTGTGTAATGCTCCTCCATAATCAAGGGAATATCCGGACGACCGAAGTTTGTGGGGTTGCAGAGTCCAGTGATCGGGGATTGCGGGTGCTCGTCGGTCCTGTGCTTCTCGAGTAGCCATCTGAAGACGTGCTCGGAAATTTGCTTTCGCTTCTGCGTGACGTAGGTGCGGATGCGGATGTCGAGGTGCGAGCGATCGAGTTCATTGGCGCGACTAACCTCATTCAGGAGATCGGAGAACCAGAGCAGATTGTTCTTATCGCGAACCATCCAGTGGAAGTCAACGCGTCGATGGTCTTCGTAAGGCGAACGGCTCTTGCCGCTTTCGTAGCCGGACTCAGTAGATTCTTCGTTCGTCGCCACACGCTGGAGCTCGTGATGTTGAAGATCGGTCAAGACACCCGAGAAGGGCGTAACGCCGATACCAGCTCTATGCTTCGTTAGTGTGTACAAACATGAATCTCTAACAATACTTACCCAAAGACCATACTATAGTCATAGTCATAGAATCGTTGTGCAGGAGCGCCGAAAGGTCCATCAAGACCAATCTTGATCGACTGCTTCTTGCCAGCTTTCTTGGCGATATCCCGTAGCTCATTCGTCCAGTCGCCGTCCGCTTTGATGTGCACTTGCATACGATTGTTGACGCAAGTCGAAACAGTAAACGGGTGCCACTGCCAGCGAGACAGCTGCGGGACCTGAACAAAGACGTACTGTCCAGCTTTGTAGGCCCAGGGCCTCTTGTGAGGGACATGAACACTAATGACCGTGGTCTCATCGTCCAGCAACTCGAGCTCAGCGTTGATGGGGCGGAAGCCTAAGACAACTCGCCAGGTGCGTTCGAAGATGACAAACAGCGTAGGAACCGCGAGCCAGTAGCCGAACATGGG
Organism: Phoma sp. RAV-16-625; assembly: GCA_004335185.1. Classification (NCBI taxonomy): domain Eukaryota; kingdom Fungi; phylum Ascomycota; class Dothideomycetes; order Pleosporales; family Didymellaceae; genus Phoma; species Phoma sp. RAV-16-625. The sequence continues at coordinate 84,169 of SAUA01000124.1, forward strand.
CCACTGCAGGAGACCAGCAGTACCGTGCGCAATCATGAGTCCGATGATTGGGAACATGAGAAGATGGCCGAGCTGGAAGACTTCGTAGCTCCACTTGCGCACCTGAGGCATGCTCATTGCTGTTAAAAGGTAGAAGCAACCGATAGCCGTAAGACCTGTCCATCCTGGTAAAGTCCTTATGTAGTCGCTGTAGGAACGCGGGACCGCATCAGCACCAAGTACGACGGCAACACTGTCTTGTCGATGAGCCATGCTCCCGAAGACAAATGATCCAGAAAGATGGCCAATAGCATGTAACGTTGCAAAGACCAGGGCAACAACAGACATCTTGATGTGGAATGACTGTGAGAGATCCCAGTTGATGAAACGTGAGATGAAGTAGAAGCGTCGAAGGAAGGTCGACAGCCATCGCGACATGGACAGTATGAGGAAGAAGAATGTCGGGTAGAGCACGCCCGCGCATGTCTTTGATAAGACTACGCCCCAACCAAATGCTGGGGTGTACTCATCGTACGTGATGTATTTGACGAGCTGCCACACGCCAAATGCAGTCTGGAAGGCTGCTACCAGACCCAGAAATGCAATTTCAGGTCCTTTGACGGCCCAATAGGCGCGCGCTCGTCTGTAGACGGACATCTGTTTCCAATAGTCATCTTCCTTCTTTGCTTCTTTGCGGTCTTGCTCCAGCGAAGGGATTTCCCACTTCTTCACACTTTCTGCGAACTTCGCGTCGTCAATGGTATCCTCGCGAGTTCCGATGACGCTTCGAAGGAACTCGTGCCGGGCCTCGTTTCGTGATGCATGGTGAAGGTTATGTAACTGTGCTTTTGGTGCGATTGTCTTGTGGACCTCATCCAGTTTCCGCTCTAGCTCCCAGTAATCGATCTTGCCGTTGTTGTCGTGATCCAAATCATCAATGAATCTCTTGATCTCGTCGTCAGTCAAAGACTGTTGCTGAGCCATCGAAACTAGGGTATGGGCGAAGCTGTGGATCGGTTCAAAGGCGATGCCACATGTGGCTCATGGGTCTCTCTTTATCACCAGCGTAGTTGATTAACTGGCGTGACAAAGTCCTGTGAGCCTACGTGCGCCGAGATAATAACCATTGGCACCGACGACCAAGTTGGCTAGATCCAGACTAGAAAAGGCCTCGACACAGAATACCAAGACGACAAGAGCCACAAGCCGGAAGTGGTGCCGGCGGACAAGGCTGGCGGAGCGGAATGCTGGCTTCTAGGCAAGCTCCGCTCGCGCAGACCACCAGTCGGAGGCGGCCAAGAGCTCCGCATTTGTTTGATTCACGCATCTTAGCGTTTGCCTCTGCTCAACGTCATCGCTGTGAGAACGTTTCACCCATCAAGTGTGGCTGTCAGTCGAGCGATGGATCTGACACCAGCAACGAGCATTGTGAGATCGTTGGAACAGTGTTGCATCGAGACAGTCGCACGGTGCTAAGTCCAAGAGCATAGGCAGGAAACTCTCTGTCGTTTGGTGTTGGACAAAAGAGGCTAATTAGAGGCTGCCGAGCACTTGGCATTCGTCGGTGTAATTGTCAGCGTCAAACGAACACTCCATTTGCTCACACCAACGACAATGTGTTAGAACCAGCTTGCTTGCACAGACCGGTATCCTTCAACTTCAAGCAGCCTCTATGTTGGAGCTGTCAATCCCTTCCAAATTACATCTAGACCGCACACGGACTGCCGCGATCCACAGGCGGACCTTGACGTCATCGATGGACGCGTCGATAGCTTGCGATCTATGATTTCTTCTTCCAAGCTACTACCATGTAGCATATTTCTAAGGGTTCACTTTTATCGTGTTGCCTACTTTCCACTCTTGTCATGCCAGAAACACACCACGTTGCCAACGATGGCCCATCTATCCGGATCACGGAGCGCAACGACCGCACAGTGCTCATGAGCGTGCTGATGCACCTTGTGCGACTCTTTCGCAAACAGCTCAATGCCAGCAATCCAGAACATGAGGATGGGTCGATCAGGCTAAATCCTCCTAAATCCAAACTAAAACCTTGCACCTATTCGCATCGCACCGTTTGTGATATACACATATATGATATTGTGCCTCCCAAGCAGCCAACGAAGACACCCTCAAAGCACATCTATTACATCGCTGGAGGAAGCTGGCAGATGGTGCCATCGGAGCAGCACTGGTGGATGTGCGCTAAGCTCGCCCAAGCGTTGCCAGACACCATCGTATCGATGGTCTCGGTCCCACTCGCACCCAACAACACGGCATCAAGTTCGTTCCCTTGGTGCATGAAGCTCTACCGCGAGCTAATGTGGACGGCGGACCACGCAGGCGAGCGCGTGACATTCATGGGCGACTCATCCGGCGCCAACATCGCCCTCTGCCTCGTCATGGAAGCCCTGCGACAAGAAGCCGAAGACCCCAAGATGCCACGAACACCGACCCCCCACTCCGTAATGGTTATAAGCCCTTCCACGGACATGACGCGCTCAAACCCCGACATCGAAAAGCTGCGGCCCTTCGACCCCCTACTCTCCCCCGAAATCATCAAAGCAACAGCCAAAGCCTGGACAGCCGACGACGTCAACCCCGCCGACTGCACCGTCTCGCCCATCAACGCCGACTTCTCGCTGCTGGCGCGCAGCGGCATCAAAGTCCACGGCGTCACCGCCGGCTACGACGTGCTCAGCCCGGACGGCGTGCGCTTCCGCGACCGGTGCGCCGGGTTCGGCATCAGGGGCGAGTGGCTGCACTGGGAGAAGCAGATGCATTGTTTTGTTCTGACGGCACCGTACCGGCTTAGCGAGGGGAGGCGGGGGCTGGAGTGGGTGATTGATGTGTTGAGGAGGGATTGAAGAGGTTTGTTGTTTGAGATACCCACGTTCGAAGGAGTGTAATTGTTGAATTTAATTCTAAATGTTCTTCTCTATATGCTTCTGGTGTCTATCATCACCACTGCATAAGCCCCCGTGACCCCTTCTCTAGTAATCCCTCTCCAGTGAAACCGACACAACTCCCCCATTCCCCATATAGAGCGTCTTCCCATCCATCCCATTCCACTCCTTGACCTAAACCGCAACTCACAGTACTCCATCTCGTGTGATAAGCAGTGTGAATGTGTAGGATATGGATGCATAGGTGAGTAAGCGGGTGCAGTAACTGCAGCAATTCCCGGTCGTGGAAATATTTTCCAAGAAGAGAAGGGGGAGGATATGATGGGGTTCTAGTCGAGGTGGCATGAAAAGACCCCTACCCCCTATAAACCTCAACATGGAGTCAAGTCTCCAACTACCGCACGCGAGAAACCTAGTTCTAGCGTGCTATTTTCTTCCTTTGTTTTGGTCGTGCTATAATCCCTGTCTCCTACTTTTGACTTGGGGATTGGGGTGACGTGCAGTAGGGGCGGATAACTTGGTACAATGGGAAGATGTTGATGGCATGGATGGATTGCTTAGATGTTAGGTATCGGGGATTGGCGTGAAATTTCTTTAAGGGGTACTAGGGGGAGGGGGTAGACCATCATGACTGTGTAGACGATATCACAGCAAATGAGAGATTTTTCAGTTGATTCGTGAATATTTCTTAGATTGTCCACGTCTATCGTTGCACTATCTAACCTCACTTCATTCCATCCAATCTCTCCCATCTACTGCGCCGCAGGCGCGGGAGCAGCAGGAGCGCCAGCGCCACCTCGCGGCGCACCACGTCCTCTGAATCCTCCGCGGCCGCGTCCACGGCCCCTTCCACCACGTGCGTCGAGCGCAGCGGGCGGCGGGACGTTGGAGTAGTTCTGCGGGCGGAAGTTGGGGTTGTTCTGGACGACGCCTTCGGTCGGGTCGGTGTTGTCTGTGCTGGTGAAGCCGCCGCGACCGGGCTTGAGGCCACCTCGGCCACGCGGCACAAAGTCAGCGCCGCCGCGACCACGACCGCCTCGAGGCGCGCCGTTGCCGTTAGGCTGCTGGTTTTGGTCCTGCATTGCGTGGCCGTTGGCTTGTCCGCCACGAGGAGCGAATCCGCCGCGACCACCGCGTGGTGGGCCGCCGTGGATAGGCATGGTCTGAGGGTGCTGAGGGGCTCCGTTGGCAGGGGACGCACCTACACGTGGCGCCATGCCACCGCCACGGCCTCCCCGGGTGCCGTTGGCGCCACCAAACGCACCACGGTAGGTGCCCTGAAGCGGTGGTGGAGCATTTGCCGGAACCAGCTGAGGGCCGCCGGGAGCGCCCATGCGTGGCATAGTGTAGGACTGGTTTTGTGGTCGCCTGGCAGCAGCGGCAGCGGCAGCACCCGCGGTGGAGTACGACACCACTTGCTTGTCTGTCAGGTTCAGGACGGCAGTCGAAGGTACAGTCGATCCTCGGAATGGCGAGCAACGATCACTCAGAGATGTGCCGCTCATGAACGTCGCGTCGAAGACGACATCAAGCAACACAGCACGAGCAGTCCTAGTCTTGCCGATAATCGTACCAGATGCGCCGATCGGCACCCGTCCAGAGTCCTGAACATAAATCACTCGGTCGCCAATGGTGAACTCCTGATGACCAAGACGCTGCTCGGCATCCGAAGGCTTCAGTATGGCGTTGCGCGGTACTTTGCCGATCTTCTTCATTTCCACGTCTTGCAGTAGCTGAAGGTTGGCGTCGGCAGCCTGCTCGATAACCTTGACAGTATCAGAGTCTAGCTGCTCGGCATCGAGTGGCACCTTCTCGAAGCTCTTGGTCTGCACCTCCTTCAACCAAGCTCCAATCTCCTTGACCTTCTGCTTGGCGACCTCGGGAGGGTAGAAGTCGGTATCCTCCCAGCCATCTCCGGTTGGGTTGTTGATGATGCCAGCAAAGAACTCAGGGAACTTGATCATGTACTGCGCGAGCAGGTTGACTGCCTTCTGGCTGTATTCCCATCCGTTGGCAGACTTGCGCGAGTAGCCCAAGACCTTCAACTTCTTCGCTTCGAACTTCAAGTTCAAACCAAGGTTCAACTTCAGTCCACTGGAATTTACGTTGAATGACGATGTCAGCTTCGACAAAGCCAGAGGCGGCATATTCAGCTGCCTGGCAACAACATATGACGGAAGATACGGTGTCGACCTTTCCGCTTGGATGACAATCTGACGACCAAAATCAGGTTCCTGCTTTTTGAGCTTGGCGACCATAATCTGAGCCTTGTGGTCTGCGTGACCGACAACCTGCAGTGGGCGACCGTACGCATAGTCGCCAAGGTAGAACGCACGAGAACCCTCTGGGAACTCTTCCTCGATGGGCAAAGCATCCTTCTCCAAGAAGCGTTGGTCAGGGCTAATGACGTCCTCGACGACAGTCTGGGGTGCGTACTCGGCTTGGAGTCCCGGTACAGCACCGTACTCCTTGATCGTGGCACCCTCATCGGTCTTCCTGAGACCCTTGAGCATTTCTACGTGCACAAGAGCCTCTACCTCTCCGGTCATGATACCAAGACGCTTGCCGTAAGTATCCTGGATACGGTTCGTCATCTTCTTCCAGTTGGAGATCTCCGTAGGTCCATGCTCGATTGCAAGAGGTGCTGAGACACCATCCTCGGGCAGGTAGTAGTCGAAGAGCTCATCAGAAACCTTGACCACCTTTGCCTCGTGCAAGAATGGGTATCCAACGTGGACGGGCTTTCCAAGCATCTTCTTCGCATACGCTGCTGAAGTCCTTGGCTCGGTGTCCAAAAGAGTGACGACCATGCTCTCGTTACGGCTGTCTTGGGAAAAGACGTTGACGCCCGCAAAATCGAGCGCACCATGGAAGGGCAGCACCTTCAGACTAGGGAAGCCAGCCAAGGCCGAAGCTCCAAGCTTGACACCATCCATCAAACCAACATAATACTCCAGACCGTCCATGGTGGGCAGATCGAAGATGTTCTCAATGCACTTGCAGTTTGGAATATCCGGGAAGATGCCGGGCAAGGAGGACGGGTATACAAACTCCACGTCCCTCGAGTAAGTGAACTTCAACGAGACGCCGTAAGAGTTGCGAGACTTCTCGTCCTCGGTAAGCAAATGCTCTTTCGTCGCCATAGCCTTGAGCAACCTGTCCTCCTCGATGAAAGGAATCTTGACGACAGCCTCCCAGTCTTGCTTCTTTCCGTTCATGTCGAGGTTGAAGTCGCGTGGGTAGAAGTCGATGATGGGGGAGTCGGCATGCGTCATGAGGGGATGGTAGGCCTCGGGAACGATGGTTTTACTGCGGTCGGGCAATACACCCATCAATTGCTGGTAAGGCTTGAAGGGCTGGCCGAGCTTGAAGTTGATGTCGGCCTTTAGGCCTCGCTTGACATCAGAGATCATGGGCGAATAGTGGTAGCCGTAGAACCACGGCCACGACGCTACTCCACGGTAGTAGTAGTAGAGAACCCACTGCAGTCCCTGCACGTAGTTCTCCGTCAACTTGCGAAGTTCCTCCTCGTTGCTACGGTCCCAGTCGAACTTGCTCTTGTAGTATTCGTTCTTCCAGTCCTCGAACTTCTCGTCGTACTTTGCTTGCATGGCCGATTCGGCCTCTTCAGGGGAGATGTCGATAATCTTGGCCTGGTCGTACTTCTGAACAACTCGCACGATAGCCTTTGTGGATTCGGCATTGGCTTCATCGTCCTCGTCATCGTCGTCACTTTCCACCAGCTTTGGTGGTGCCGAAATTTGCAGATGACGGTTGCCATCATCGTCTTGGACGGTCTTCCACGGCAAGTGGAGCTTGTCGGCAAGCTCCTGAACAAACTTCCGGTCCTCGGCTTTCAGATCTACAGGTAGATCCAGAGGAGGTTGCTCAACCTTCTGCAGATGATTGCCAACCCAGGTCTTCACCTGTGCAAACAACTCCTTCTGTTGCGTCGACATAACAACCGTGCCTCGTCGCGCAGTCTTCTCCATGATATCCTCGCGTCCAAGGCGCTTACCCTTGAACCAGGCAGCATCCGCGTTTTCGGATTCGAAATGGCGGTTTTCGATGTTTGAAAGCTCGTCGAGCAGGAGCGACAGTCGCTCCATGTTGATTACACCACCCTCGTTGATGTATCCCTTGGCCTTTGGCAAGACCGTCTTGTAAACGTTGAACATGAGAGCCAAGGCGCCCTCGTTGATGTGCAGATGAGGAAGATTAGGAAGGAAATCGTTACCAACAAAGAAAGCCATAAGAATAAAATCATCAATGACACGCTCCATGTCGAATGGGAAGCCGAGAGCACCGGGCTCTGCTAGTTCTTGGAACTCCAATTCCAGATATTCTCGTACAATGCAAAGATGCATAAGGAAGAAGTTCTGATGCTCCAGCTCCTTTGATTTTGCCTTGCTCTGGCGACCAAACGTCACCTCCTCTCGCAAGAGACAGAAATGAGGGTCGTGACTCAGCAGACCCAACATGATGAGATCGGCATCGAGACCGTACAAGCAGTGGCGACGGTTGGGATCGTACTCCGGCTGGGCTTTCGCCTGACGGATGTACTCCATGATCTTGTGTTCACCTTCTCCGGGGACCTCATGGCCGGACAGGACGACTTCCACGCCCTGCCAGTCAAGATCCTCGGAGACCTTTTTGTTGATGAAGTACTTCAACTGCTGTGTGAGCTTCGCCATGAACTCGGTACCGGGGGTGATGCAGTTGCTGTCGAAGGGAGCCTCCTTTGGCATCTCGACACCCTCCTTGATAGCCTTGTCTCGAGCCTTTTCAGCATCGAGAGCGGTTCGGAAGCGGCGAGCACGCTGCTGGTTCATCTTGGCGCGCGGGGCGACGCCGTCGATGGCCATGAAGAAGAGCTGCTTGGGCTTGATCTTGCCAAACAGGTGCTCGATGTAGTTGAAGATGGCGATGAACATCTTGTCTTCGGTCATGCGAGTGGTGGGACCGTCGGAGTCATTGTGTGTGCAGTTGTGAATGATGCCGTTCATGTCGAGCTGCGCTCTATGTTAGTCGTGGCAGGTGAGTTCTGGATGTGTGGAGACATACGTAGAGACAGTCAAACTCGGGGATGCGGTTCTCAGCAATGAGCTGAGAGATGCCCGGGTATCGCTCGGACATCCATCTGAAAAACTTGGGAACACCCATGATTACTGCTGCTTTCTAGTGGTGGTGTAGTAGTAGTAATACGTGGAGGCGAATGAGGCGGGCGCTCGAGGTGCGTCGCAGAAGCGAGCGGTGAAGGTGTAGAGAGCGGAGAGGAGAGCGCGGGCAGCGCAGAGTGCGCAAAGGCTGAAAAATAGAGGGGGACGGTTCTCGACGCTGGGGTCTTCAAAGAGTCAAAGGAAGGCTGCGGGCAGCTCTGATATGATGCTGCTCCAACGCCAAGCCACGCCCCAGTGGCGGCGGACGACCCGCAATAATGAGGGCGGTGACGAGGTGCTAGCGCGACACGAGACGCGCTCTGGCTCCACAGCTTCTGCGCGCTCAGCATTGGTAGCGATTCGCTTTCACCACACTCACCACACTGCACATCGCACATCTGCGCACACACCATGGACGAGACAATGAGCGAAGAACACAGCGCGCGCGGGAACGAGGACCAGCAGGACGAGGCCGAGCACAAGATCATCAATGAAGAATACAAGATCTGGAAGAAGAACTCGGTCTTCCTCTACGACATGCTCTATGGGCGCGCGCTGGAATGGCCCACGCTCACGACGCAGTGGCTGCCTGACAAGAAGCCGTGTGTTTGGCCTTGCATGCATTCTCGAACACCAGAGACTAACAACCGCCAGCGTCGAGGGCACCAACATGAGCCAGCACCGCGTCATCCTGGGCACACACACGTCGAACCAGGCGCAGAACTACCTCCAGATCGCCCACTGCGAGATCCCCGACTTCCGCACCCCCGAGCTGTCCGAGGTCAGCGAAGACCGCGATGAGGTTGGCGGCCACGGCCATGCGAAACGGCCGTTCGACTTCAAGGTGGTGCAGAAGATCAACCACCCGGGCGAAGTCAACAAGGCGCGCTACCAGCCCCAGAACCCAGACATCATTGCCACGCTGTGCACAGACGGCCGCGCTCTCATCTTCGACCGCACAAAACACCCTCTGCAGCCCAAGAGCGACGCCATCCAGTTCGAGGCTGAGCTGGTGGGCCACGAGAAGGAGGGTTTTGCCATGAGCTGGAGCCCCTTCCACGAGGGCCATCTGGCCACCGGCGGCGAAGACACGACAGTCAAGACGTGGGACATCAAGAGCGGCTTCTCCAAATCCAACAAGACCATCACCCCGACCGCCTCATACACCGTCCACAGCGCCGTGGTCAACGACGTGCAGTACCACCCCATCCACAACTTCCTGATTGGGTCTGCATCCGACGACCTCACATGGCAGGTCATCGACACCCGCATGGAGACGCACAAGACGGCGCTGTGGAGGAAAGTGGCTCACGCCGACGCCGTCAACAGCATTGCTTTCCACCCCGAGTTTGACTCTCTGCTCGCGACTGGTTCTGCAGACAAGACGATTGGCATTTGGGATCTTCGCAACTTCGAGAAGCCTCTGCACAGCCTTCAGGGTCATCGCAGCGACGTCATTGGGCTGCAATGGCACCCCCAGGACGCCTCCATCCTCGCAAGCTCCAGCTACGATCGCCGCATCCTGCTCTGGGACACGAGCAAGATTGGAGACGAGCAGACCGAGGAGGAAGCCGAGGATGGCCCGCCCGAACTGTGAGCTTTACTTCCAATTGCTGCTGAAGAAAACACTAACACCACCAGACTCTACATGCACGGCGGCTTCACCAACCGAATCTGCGACTTTGACTGGAACAAGAACGACCCGTGGGTGATGATGGGGGCCGCCGAAGACAACCAGCTGCAGATCTTCCGTCCTGCGCGCAAGCTCGTCGAGCCCGTGCAGCAGACGGTCAACCACGGAGAGGTTTCAGACTAGACGTGTCAAGTGTCAGACTTTGATGACTGACGTGCGATTGCAGACCGAGGACAGCATCGACAGCTTGAGTGAAGCGGCAGCAGCATCGACTCTTCCACCTGTCAAGCGGGGGAGGGGTCGCCCTCGTAAAGTCCCGCAAACCGAAGCTGAGCAGCCGTAGAAGAGGTCCAGCCAGGGTTGTGGTGGAGAGGTAGAGCTGCGCGAGGTGATGGTTGTGAGGGCTCAGCATCGAGTACGTGAGGGCGTTGGGCGCATAAAACGGATATCCCAGAGCAGCGTCAGCTCCATGTCCAATTTCGTGATAGATTTCAATGGATGCCGCATTTTCAACTTTACGCGTTGCATGGTAGGTGTGTGAACTGCGACGACCGAGGTCCAAGTCCGAGCTCAAGCTCCCCGCATTCGTCATGGTCTCTTGCAAGCTCCCTCTGCCTAAAGATAGCTATCAATCGCCATCCATCCCTCTACACAACCCTTAGTCGCCCACAATGCTGCTCCTCGGCCTCACCGGCTCCATTGCGACGGGCAAATCGACCGTGTCCTCGCTCCTCCGCCAGGCGCCCTACTCGCTGCCCATCATCGACGCCGACCTGATCGCACGCCAGGTCGTCGAGCCAGGGACCGCAGGCTACAACGCCATCGTCTCGCACTTCCTGCCCACAACACCCGACCTCCTCGTCCCCGCCGAGAATGCGACACCGCGCGGGCGCCCACTAAACCGCCCCGCGCTGGGCCGCCGCGTCTTCGGCAGCTCGCCCGACAAAGCCGCGGACCGCAAAGTGCTCAACAGCATCGTGCACCCGGCGGTGCGGCGCGAAATGTACAAGCAGATGGTGTGGGCGTATCTGCGCGGCCACTGGGCGGTGGTGCTGGACGTGCCGCTGCTGTTCGAGAGCGGGTGGGAGCGCTACTGCGGCAGCATCGTCGTGGTCGGTGTCAGCGACCCTGCGATCCAGATCCAGCGGCTAAGGGCGCGCGATGCACATCTCACCGAGGAGGATGCGCGGAATCGCGTCTTGAGCCAGGGCGATATCAGGGAGAAGGCTGAGCGGTGCTTGAGGCGCGGGGAGGGGAAGGGCGTGGTCGTGTGGAACGATGGGGATAAGGCGCATCTGGAGAGAGAGGTCAAGAGGGTCATGGACGATGTGCGCAGGCGCAGTCCGTGGTGGTGGGGGAAGCTGCTGTGGGTGCTTCCGCCGCTGGGGCTGCTGAGCGGGCTGTGGAGTTGGTGGAATATGCGGAGGGTGCAGTTGAGCTGGGAAGAGGCCAAGAAGAAGGAAAAGGCGAAGTTGTGATTGCATGAAATTAAGTATAGTATTTCTTTATGCTCCGTTACGATATCCTAGCATTGGCACCATCACGGTGTTCGTTCATTTCAGCGCGTTCATTCTTCCTCTGACACTTTTCTCTTCACCTTCACCTCCCTTCTCCCCTTCCACCTGTCCCCAACCCACCATACACCTTTCCATCTCACCCCCTCACCACCGCACACTACACCAGCATGTCCGCACCCTCGACCCTCAGCCATCCCTCCTACACAGACGACACCCCACTCCCCTTCCACCTCCCCTCCCCGGTATCGTATAAACAAATGCCGCTTCCGACCATCTAAAAGGTGTATAACTAGGTGGTAGCCGTAA
>SAUA01000125.1:0-94553 GCA_004335185.1 Phoma sp. RAV-16-625
CTCTACCTCCCTCACCCCCATAGCCCCCACCAACTCCTCCCCCTCCCGCCCCTCCCCCTCCTCCCCAGCCCTCCCCCTCAGCACCTTCTGCCCCTCGACCCTCTCCCGCACCAACCTCGCCAGCACATTCTCCGTCGCCCGCTCCAGCCCCGCGTCTCGCATCTTCCCCTCCAGATCGCGCTTCAGATCCCAATTCGGCTTCTTCGGCTGCAGCTTGAATAGATCGAGCGGCGCATCGCTGAGTTCTTTCTCCTGCGCTGCTTTGGTCTGGAGCGCTAGTTGCGCGGCTTTGTATTCGAGGGTCGAGGTTGGGTCGGCGATGGGCGTGTGTTCGAAGCCCAGGCGCACGTTGCGTGTCGTGGGGTCGAAGTTGCGGCCTGAGAGGTGGGTTGTTGTTGTTGAGGGGGTGGTGGTGGTGAGGGCGCTGGAGGGATCCGCTGAGGGGGTTTCGTCTGTGGAGGTGTCGTCTGGGGCTTGTTTGCGTTTTAGGGATTTTAGTTGCGCGAGCCGGGTTTTGCGGTCGTTGGAGGCGGCGGAGAGCTTTTCGTGCGTGGACATGGTGGGGGGTGTGGTGGTGATGGTGGGTGTGCGGTTATGATTATGGTGGGTGGTGGATGGTGTGGAAATTAAACGTCTTTGTGGTTTGTAACGCGCTCTCCAATCGCAGTCCTTGACTCGGTGTCGCGGTATATGGAGAGGTGCGAGGTGAAGCTGCGGCCAAAAGTCAAGTTCGGAGGTGAGCTGCGGCGGGCGAAACAAACCACGCGCGCAACCTCGATCTCGTCAACTTTTCCCGCGACAACACAACGTTCATCATCCCCCGTCTCCCGCATCATGGCTCGGTGAAGACTGCCACATCCTCTCCGTCCATGCCCCGCGCCCGCATTCCAGATGCTAGCCTCGCCGCCGGCGCTGACGCCCTCTTCTTGCCCTGGCTCGCCCCGAGAGCTTTCGCTGAGTCCCCTGTCCTGAGGCGTCGCCGCCGTGATGGAAGAAGCTATTCAACACAGACATCAGCAGCGAGTGCGGAGATTAGTCATGCGAGGACGATAACTGTTGGCGATGGAAGCTCTTGCCCTCGCCGGCAACCGCGCATGGGGACTACATTGTTGTCTAGAGCCCCAACACGCACTGCGCTGGACCTGCGATACGCCGATATAGCCTCTTTTGCGCACCGACATGCTCGCAGCTACACTACCGGTACGGAGGCTTTTACCACGACTCCTACCGCGTCTACTACGACCTCCACCACCGGCAGAGAGAGCTCTGCCCAGGCTACAACCCACCAAGCACTACACGAAATGGGCACTGTCCCCAAAGACTCCACTGGCAGTCGCTATTCGCGCAGACGGTCCTGGAAAGAAGAGCTTCTCAGGTATGCCAAGGATCTGACGCCTGAGGAAGCTGGCCGAGTACGAACGAAGCACATTGCTGTCGCCGAGGCCCGGCTGGAGCGCCAAGTCGAACGCCTGCAGCGAGACCGCCTGCGCTACAGGATCAAACCGCTCTACGACGGCCAGTACAGATCGCTGCGTCGCTCCATTCTCAGCCTCAAGCGCTGGCGCGAGACCACAGAGGACGTGAGGAAGGACAACTGCGTCGACCCGGACGACGAGCACTGGATCGTGCGCACTTTTGCCGCCCTCGACCGCTCAACATATGCGCATACCAACACCCTCACCAAGCCGGTCACGCTGCAGCACGACGCTCGATGTCGTCGCTACACCTCGACATTGTTTGCTGAAGTGGACGAGAACAGCCCGGAGCGCCTCTGGACGAACTGGCAGGATCTCGGCGAGAACAAGAAGTTCTACGAGAGCATACTCGTCTACATGCTTGATCAACAACCAGGCCACGCACAAGACTTCATTCCTATATTAGCTGCTGATGCTTCGCTGCCGGATTCCAAGTCGGTCATCCTGGCAGATGCACTTGCCCATCTAGCTAAGCTGCACGTCAAAGGAGAGTACTTTTTGGACCAGGGCTGGGGACTGACTCCGAACGCGCTCGCTCGGAAATTCATCTCTACTTTCCTCCTCTGTACGCGATTCTTGAACACGGCCGCGTACTCGCAGGATCTATTGCACAGTCTGGTCCTGCTCGCCGACACGGCAGACCTGCAGAAGATCTACGATGCCTTGAACAAATCCAAGACACGCCTGTCCATGGGCACCGTCCTGCACTATGCGAGCGCGTTCGGTGAGGCTGGCGAGTTTCGCTATGCACTGCAGTGTCTGGAACGCCGTCTCGCTGCGTTCAACGAGACGGAGCGCGCACTTGTAGTCGACACTGAGCGATTTCGATGGACCTGTGCAGCTATCCTGCGTGGCAGCATGCGCGAAGCAAACAACTACCATGAGACGCCGAGTATAGTCGAGGTGTTTGTGGGTTTTGGCGTAAAGATGGATCTCCTGCTCTACGATGTGGTCATGCGCAATGCCATGGACGCCGGCGACTTTGGCACTGCGTTCAAAGTATACAACGCGCTGGATCAGAACGGACTGGTCCCGGACAAGTACACATTCTCCATTCTCCTCCACGGCTGCACCAAGCAGAGCGACCCTGCCATGTTCAAGGCTTTTGCCGACTGGTGTGTCAAGCAAGCGAAAGAACTGGCCGACCCCTGGCTGGCTTCAGACTGCCTCTACTATGCTTATATCTGCGAGCAAAACAAACGCACCTCGGCGCGCGATACAGGTCTGCTTTGGCGGACCTATCTCAACTTGTTTGACCTGAGCCCACTAGAGCTTTTCTCTCGATACGGCAGCCGCCCGATGAAAGACGCCATTGACCAGCAGGTCGAGCCAAGCACTGAAAAGCTGGCCCCCACACCCATGGCACTCTACCTCATGCTCCAGACCGAGATCCAGACAACCCGAGCGCTCGGCATCAACTACCTCGAGCGCCTGTACAAGACCTTCAAGCGAGCCCTTCTCAAGGAACCCCATCCCACCCTCGCATCCCTTGCTCAGACTCCAGTTATCTGGAACGCCTTCCTGTACGCTTTCTGCGTCCAGCAGCAATACGCGTCCGCCTCACAAGTCATTAAAGACATGACTGCCCACGGCCCCGCACCCAACATCTACTCCTGGAACATCTTCATGCAATCGTTCTTCAAAACCGGCCAAGTTGCGGCCGCCGATCGCGTCTTCGCCATCATGCGCGACCGTGGCATCAACCCCGACGCCTACACCTACGGCGTCATGGTGCGCGGGTACGCCAAAGCCCAGCTCGTAGACCGCATCGGCGACACAATGCAGCACATTTCCGAGGAAGACCAGCTCGATCCGGAGTTGCTGCGCCTGCTGGCGCAGGTCCAGAAGCGTCAGGATCTTGCTGTCGCGCTGGAGAAGAGTCGCATCGAGAAAGAGGCGAAGGAGGTCGAGGCCAAGGAACGGGCGGAGCGCGAAGAGCAGAAGAGGTTTGAGACGCCGCGGTTTGCGTCGCTGCTTACTAATGCGTTGAGGTTTCGGCCTGCGCCGCACTGGGATAATGGTGTTGCGGGGGATGACTTTATGGAGCCGGATGATGAGGACGTCAAGGTTGAGTCGGAGGCGTTGGACAACCCAGCTGATGCGGAAGCTTCTCAGCCGTTGGAACAAGACTCCAAGTTCAAGTCGCTCTTCGATGAAAGAACGTGAGGCGTCACTGCGAAGCCGTTGCCAGAGTCCAGTACCGGGGCCACGAAAACGAGATCTGCTGGTGTGCAGAGTAGCGGAGAGGAGAAGCGAATCACCCCATGATTCGGCCATGATGATATGAGATTTGTACACTTTTGTATAGTAGCTAGATTGTCAGAACATCCGAACATCTAGACTTTGTAGTATAGCATTGCGTGGCATCGCATAGCATGGCATCAATCTTACAATCTAACACCCCCGGTACATTGTAAACAGCAGCACAACCCAACCACCGTCGTTCAAGTCCAAAAACCTATAATTCACTCTCTTGATGTCAATCTTCAGGTCAGACTTTGGCTCAAGCTCAATCTCACTTCAGGCTCCAAGTCCATCGCTGATTCAGTCACTATATACCACGACATGGGTCACGACATCCACG
This sequence comes from Phoma sp. RAV-16-625, assembly GCA_004335185.1. Taxonomy (NCBI): domain Eukaryota; kingdom Fungi; phylum Ascomycota; class Dothideomycetes; order Pleosporales; family Didymellaceae; genus Phoma; species Phoma sp. RAV-16-625. The sequence goes on from SAUA01000125.1 coordinate 4,060, forward strand.
AGTGTGCTTGGGAGAAACTGGCGTACACGCCGACGCTGGCATGTAGCAAGTCCGCTTCCATTCGGTCACGTTGAGAAGGGGACGGAAGACGAAAGTTTGAAAAATGGGTTCTGCAGACTACAAAGTCCGCTATCGCTACATGAAGAACTAGAACTCAAGACGCTGCTATGCATCAAACACCTCGCTAACCCGCTTCTACCTCGCCCCCGTAGCAGCACCACTACTCTGCATTTCGCTCTCGGGCACACGCTCCAGCATATCCTGCTCGGGGACTCTAGCCTCGCCCTTCTTATTAATCCCCCTAGCGCCAGGCGTAAGATACGTGTTATCGAGATTCGGCAGCTCCTCGCCCTCGGTGGGGACCCAGTGTTTGCTGGCCCAGGGCTTGACGCCGAGAATGTACATGGTATCGATTTCCTCGAGCGAGCGGCCGTGGCTCTCACACACGAAGAAGTAGACGACGAGCGCGCCGGCGAAACAGCACCCGGCGAAGACGTAGCCGTAGCGGTAGTCGATTGCCGAGGTGATGTAGGGCGTGAAGAAGGAGAGGAGGAAGTTCCAGACCCAGTTGGAGGCTTGGGAGAAGTTAGTATTTTTTTTTAACATGGGGTTTGTTCTGTAGATGTACGTACCAGTTGCCAAAGCCATGCACTTCGCGCGGTAGCGAGAGGGGTAGATTTCACCAACCACTGTGACGGGTATTAGCCTCGACTCGATTCACTCTTGCAGGGGATCAACTCACCAGCCCAAACGATCGGTCCCCACGTCGACGCGAACGCGGCAATGAAGAGACACGCAAAGACAATCATAGCGTATCCCACGCCCTGGGATTGCGTGCCGTCGCCGTTCTCAAGCGCAAAGTGGCCCAAAGAAGCAAAGACGAGGAAGCACATGAACATCCACAGCGCGCCGTAGATGAGCGCGGGGCGACGGCCGTACTTCTCTACAATGTATAGACCGGGGAATGTGCAGCCGAAGTTCACGGCGCCGAGGATGATGCTGGTCACGTAGGAGTTTGATAGGCCGATAGATTGGAAGATGGTTGTTCCCTGGACGAATATTAGCTATTTGACCTCATTGACTCTCTGAGTTGACACGACTTACGTAGTAGAAGTAGTAGTTTGCGCCAGTAAGCTGCTGCAGCATCTGGAGGGTGATACCAAGGAGAGTTCGGTACGCCATCCTCGGACCCGTGAAGATCTCGTACCAAGGGTGGTTGCCGCCACCAGCACGCTCGGCCTCCATCTTCATCTCAATTTCCCTAATCTCGCGCTGCACCTCAGCATGGTCCTCGTTGACGCCGTATGTAAGTGCGATGGTCTTGCGGGCGTTGTCGATCTTGCCCTGGCGGTACTCCCAGCGGGGCGATTCCTGCATGAAGAAGATACCGACCACCATGAGCGCAGACCAGATGAAGCCAATACCCATGGGCAGTTTCCAGGCGCGCGAGCTGTTCTGCTTCTCGGTTCCAAAGTTGATGCAGTATGCGACGAAAATACCGAGCGTGATGAACAGCTGGTAGCACGAAACGAGCGCGCCGCGGACGTAGCGAGGAGCGGTCTCGGACTGATACATGGGTGTGAGGACGGAGAGACCGCCTACTCCGAGACCTGCGACCCAGCGGCCAATAGCGATTTGGTACCAAGTGTCGATTGTTGTGATCTGGACAATCACACCGACACAGAAGATGATGTTCCAGAAGACGATGGAGTACTTGCGGCCGAATTTGTCGGACACAGGTGCAGCAATCAGAGCACCAATCAGTGTACCGATAGAAAGAAGGGCTACGATGAGTCCAGATCGCACGTTGCTGAACTTTAGAGAGCCATCCTCATTCTGGTCGTCGGCGAACTTTTGGAGGAAGTTTGGCATCTCGAGGAAGCCAGAGATCTGACCAGTGTCGTAGCCAAAGACTGGAAAACCATTAGCACGGTTTCCACCCAGCGCGTAATCAAAACCTACTGAAACCACCCATAGACACAATAATAGCCATAGCAATGATCCTGGGACGGAAAATCTGCTTCGCGCCACCAGAAAGCATGATCGGCTTCTTCTCTACATCCCTCATCGAAGACTCATGCGAGGGTCTTTCATCCTTCATGTTGGCGGTGGTAGCCATACTGTAGCAAAAACCCAAGAGTAAGCAGTGAAGCTGAAAATACATGGGGACTCCATGGGCCATATAAACCCCCGATCTGCGACTCCATGACTCCGCAGCGATCCTCCATACCCCAATGCCGTCACGTTTTCATCGGCTGGGCTTCCTCTTTGCGACCCATCACACCGTAGCACCGTTGGACAGGAGCCGGCTCGCGGTGTCTAACGACGTCATCGCGCCGGCATCGTTGACGTTGGTGTCAGCCCTACAAGCTAAGCGGTGCAATCAAGGCTTGTTACATGCCAAGCTTCATCCAAGCGGGCGCATCCTGTTGGTGCGGGTCTTGTTCGGCAGCCCACTTGAGGCTCTGTCGGATCCCGAGACCGACGTCACTGAGCTAACTCGTCACTTCAAGCTGCTTTGTGGGGTTGCTCTGTGGTTTGGAAGGCTCTGTTCAGGGTTTGAAGGTCGGTACCAGACTGAGCCGCGACAGCAATCTCCGACGCAAAGCTTCGATGCATCTGTGCTGGACGCAGCCACGCTGTGTTTCATCTGCACATAAGAACCAGCCGCCTGGTTGCTCTCCCTCTCTGCAAGCACAGAACTCTACATGTCACGAGGCCAACCGCAAGCGCTGCGACACAGCGACGCAGATACGCATTCGTACGAAAAACGGCGCGACCAGTAGCTGTCCACCGTCACGAGAGCGGACGAAACGCGTCAAAAACGCGGGTTTTGCGGGCGCGTGCTTGCTTGCGGGTGAGTGTTGTGGGGCTCCATGGCACAGAAACGGATCGGCAGTGATGAAGAATCTTCCACGGGCATGCTCGGTTGTTCTTCGTGCCTTCTTCGCCATGCAGAATGACGTCGTAGGCACAACCCACGAGTCCACGCCAACCGGACGCCGGCTGACTGTTGCTGCCGACAGTGTGCCGTTGGACAATCTTCGGCGGTTCACGAGTACAACTGCCGCTGCCAGAACTTGGTGGCAGGGCCTATGCTTTTACTGCTTCAGGAAAGCGAGTAAAAAAAAGTCGACCACTGTTCGCCTTCCATGGGTACAGCGGCCGACTAGTGAGCATCGAGACCAGTCCTGTCCCCTGTATATTCACCTGACTAGTTGGTTGTCGAGAAGTACTTACAAAGCTGCTTATGTAGACATACAGACAAGTTCTTGTTGTATGACCAGCAACTCATGGGTGCTGTTCCCGAGTACTCCGAATCTCGCCTGTACGATGACCCACGAGTATTGGGAATCGGTCGTTCTCGAGCGCGTCGAAGTCTTGGATACTCCACCGAGCTACTATATCCTTGCGACAGGGAATTAGCAACTTGCCATCAACCACGTCTCGAAGCTTCGAAAGCTGAGAAATCGAAGACTTTTACTGAATCTCTTTTGCTATGACTCTCGGTCCTGCCCACAATTCGATGGGATATGGAGGTACTCAGTCGATAATGATGTTTCTTCCTTGCCGTTCTGTCGGCTATTCGAGCCTGTATTGTCTTTCGAAGTGTCCGACCTAATCGTCCATGTGATCTCTTTTGTCGCCATGCTTCTTGAATCCTTCTGCTTGTGCTTCACATCACGGACTGAAAGTTCCCCCTCTTACCGCCTACTAATGAACAATGGTTGGACCGATCGTGGCTTGTGCGGAGGAAAGGTCAAATAAGAGCAGTAGAGTGCAGAGCTGCTGTATCTGACAAAAAGAATTGCGTACCAACGACTGCAACAGCAACAAGAAGAGCTGGCGAGGAGCGGCGCACAAGAGGGGAGTACGCACATCTGGAGCGAACGGAGAGAATTGAACAGAAAACCAACACAAACGCAATTCACGTGTATGTGTGCTACGCCTTGCTGGCCCCATCTCTGTAACATCTCTGATGTGGCGCATCTGCAATGTTTCTATGGCTTGAGTTTCGGGACTGCTTTCCCCCACTGTTCTGGCTCTACTTTTCTTCGTCAACGGCTCTTCGACTGCACTACCCTCGGCCACTATAGCTAGCGGCAGAGTTGATGATAGGTCTTCCACCGATGGTCCCAACAATGGGTACAGATTTCCTGGGGAGGAGTGCCCGAGGAGTGCTAAGCAAAAGCTATCAAAGCTCGGATGATAACGCTATACATCAAAGACACCTAAGCAAATGTAAAAAACTACAACATGAATCATATTGCCCGCCTAGCATCTCTACGGCTCCTGCCAAACACAAGACGCAAGATGGCAGAGCTGCGGTGACGAAGCAAGCAGACAGCTTGCTCTGACTGTCCCAACAACAATGCTTCATAAACTCAATAACGCGAGGATCCAAGCTGTCTCCAGCTCGTCCTGTTGTCTGTGGCGTCTGAGAGAGCCAAGATTTCAGAGAAACTCCTGGTATCTCAAATGTGGTCAAAACTGTTACACTAGAATATGCCATATTAGATTACAAGAATACAGATCTTTAAGCACAATTTAGGCTCATGTCCATGTAATGAATTTTCTGAAGTGTCCAAGAAACATATTCTTAGAGGACAGTAGTCGTATAGCGGCAGTTTAGAGCTCGAGATTGCGGTATCACTCTGTAGCAATGTCAAACAACTCCCGACTTCCAACTGAGAAGGAAACAGCACTCCCCAGACACTTACCTTGCATGAATACCGAAACGGCTTCTTCATCCGTGGGCGCTCTGTTCTACCAATCTCACGCCACTTTCTGCAGCAAAATTCTTAGGTGTTCTCGCCTCACACAATCGAACACTCAAAGCAATAGACCCACCAATATAGCTGCAAGCAAGTAGTTCTCATCGACCATGCGATACCTATACAACAACCAGCTCACTTTTCAGAAAGTCTTCCAGCAAACGTTCATACTTATCAGGTAGGTCCTACCATGTGAGTCTGAACATTGCACTCCGCTCCACCCGCTTCACGCGCTCCCACCGCAGGACACAGTACCATTACCCGTCTGTTAACTTCTACCACCAAGCTCAGCAGTACCCACCTACAACCGAAGCACCTAAGCGCAGTCAGCTGCGCGCCATCGCAACACCACAAGGTCATATCCACCACACTACTCAACGGCACCAATGCCCACCGCAAGCCGAAACCGACCGCCCAATACAGCGCGTATTTAGAGTATTGCCTAGATCGTGTCCTTACCAGCCACACTGAGCATTTAACAACGTGACGATGTAAATCCAGCAGCAGCACCCTCTGCACCAGCCAAAAATTCCATTGATTGGCGTCTCTATATAGCATCCTACCTGTCTAAGCCACCACCCTCTTCTCCCCCCTCTTCCTTCTCCTTCCCCCTCTCTCTACAATTCCCCTCCCCTCTCCGTACGTCCAGTCACACATTCACCCCCCAGGAACACTACCAAGCAACACCAGAACGAACCTGCCCCTCCCCTTCCTCATTTAGTTTATAGTCCACACTTCCACTAGATTCATCGACTGCTCTCTATGCTCTCCACACACCATCACTCTTACTGCACTTACTTACTAGGCTCACTGTACACACACCACGCCCTCGCCACCACGTACATCGAACTCCACTTCTGTTGATGTGACATATGCCAAGCCACCGTCTCGCAGCACTTCGTATCTCCGAAGTCTAAAAATTGGTCTTGTCCCCACAAGGCACGTCAATACGAGATTTTCTAACTATGAACAGTGTTGTGATCTCAGGGGCTGGGCGGGCGATCTTTAATCGTTGATCCTGCTTGACGATTATCGTTTGTTGATCAATGTGAGCGATGCTGTGGGGATGAGGGTGAGGCACACCATACATGGAGCTGCGGGAAGAGTACTACGATGATGATTGGAAACAGACGTGAGTGTGGAAAAATTGCTTTTCAGTCTATCTACCTCTCCAACTATAACTGCGCTGGCGTGTCTGTGTGCGACGTATCCTGCCAGCCGTTGATGTGCTGCTCTCCATCTGGCGCCAGTGTAACTAAATCTAGAGAAAAAAACCTGAATAAGGCGAAGCGATGTGGATGATGATAATGAGAAGTGGACGATGATGAGGTGCAGTGTTGTGAAGATAATTGCTGAATAGCAACGCCAACGCCGAGGCGATGCGTACGGAGGTCGAGAATAATTACAAGTGATAAGTTGTGTGCATGACACGCCCACGCTCCGACTCTTTTAAAAAGGTACGAGCCCAACATCCGCATACATATCCAATGTCGAATCAATAGATAGATTGAGGTCCCGAGTAAAGCTTACAGGGAACGTCTTGGCGATTGGTGGATCGATCTCTATCCCTGTCTATGCAGACCCGGATGTTGTGCGACAACGAAGTGTCGTACACGGGACGACCCACGGGCTGAGGTGGGGCCTGTATGGCCTCATCAGATCGGTCCCTGCAGCTGCAAGAGCACGCAATGCAGTAGATGAACGAAAACACAGGACTCCTAAACGCCACCGTTTGGATATATGGTGTAAATCAGAGGGCAGGAACGAGGAAACTGTACAAGCGATAGTAATGGTGTGCTTAGAAGTTCTGCGCAATGCCAGAGTTCCCCTGTTGCGGGAAGACCGAGGGGTTTTCGATCCTTGTGTTGCGTCGCGCTGACACGTCCCGAATGACTGGCTGCTGACCTGCGCCGTAGGGGTCCGTGTTCCCATATGGGCCTGTCTGGTAGTAGCCTGCGTTGTCGTAGTACTCGTTGGGATTGGCGGCCATGCCAGGGTATTCGCCCGAGGCATCAGAGCGGTTGGCGGCAGAGTAGGACGAGGACGCGTTGGAGGGTCCACGCTGTACGCCGGCCTGGTTCTGGGTCGAGTTGGGGACAGCGCTTCCAATGGCACCAGCACCGAGTGCACCAAGACCATCAGAGTCCATCGTCTCACGGCGGCCGTTCACCAAGGGGTCGTTGGATCCTTCAGAGTAGGCGCCGCCAGTGGGGGAGTGTGGTGTGTTGTAGCCTCCAGGGTTGCTGTTGCTGTCCGAGTAGGTCATGCCGCTGGTGAGGGTGGTGGAAGCCTTGCGGTTCGAGCTGGTCGCAGTGTTGCCCCATCCACGGTAACCGCTCGAGTCCTCGGCCATCTCGGCGCCGCCAATGCCACCGACGGCAGGAAGAGTAGGGTCGTGGTTGGGGTTGAAGCCGTACTCTTCGACCTCCTTCCTTCGCTCTTCTTCGTTGTTCTGGCGAGCCTTGCGTTTCCTCCACAGGATGATGCCCGCCAAGACTAGCAGGGCGACGACGACGACGGGCACGACGACAGCAATTGCAGTCTTGCCGCCGCTGCTGAGTCCTTTCTGGGTGAGACCATCGGCAGACTTGGGTTCGGCAGTGCTGGTGCTCGAGACTCCGCGCGTGGTGGCAGTGGAAGCTAGGCCGCCGGTACCAGTTGTCGCAGCAGGGCCTTCACGCGTGACAATGGAAGTGACGATGATAGGAGTTGGTGTCTCTCCTGCGCGGGTGGCTGAAGGGGTGACGGTGACAACAGACGTCGCAATCTCAGTAGTCGATGGCGGCGCAGACGAGGCGGTGACGATCTGGGTGGTCACAGGTGCAGGTGCGCTCGATGGGGCAGGGGCGGCCGAGGAGGGTGCGGCAGACGAGGGTGCTGCCGATGAGGGTGCTGGTGCTGCTGATGAGGCTGGAGGCGCAGCAGAAGACGCTGGCGGTGCGGCCGACGAGGCAGGCGGGGCAGCCGACGAGGGCGCGGGTGCCGACGATGCTGGAGCTGCAGAGCTCACGGGCGCAGCCGACGAGGCCGGCGGCGCAGCTGAGGAGGGCGTGTTAGGGGCCGGTGACGACTGCGCAACTGAAGGAGTAGACGACGCGGGCGCAGCGGACGAGGGCGCTGGCGAGGCTGCCGACGGTGTTACACTCGATGCAGGTGCAGAAGAAGCGGCGACGGAGGGTGAGGCAGGGGAGGAGGACGCTGCCAACGATTGAGTTGGCGCCGAAGAAGGAGAGACAAGGGAGATGAACGTACTGGCAGCAGTGTTGTTCACCGACGACATGTTGGCGGTTGCAAGGCACGCAGGCGGCCAGGCAGACAAGTATTAAGTCGCCGAGATGCACGCTCGTGCGAGAGCGAGGGTGAGGATGGGAATGAGGATGTTAGTGTGTCGCGGGTGCCGGCAGAGCTGGAGAGTTGGTTCGTCCCAATGATGCGTGGGTCCACTGTTCTGTTCGTGTGGCAACAGGCGGTGGGACAGGACGAGTGATGATGTGGGACGAGACGAGACGAGACGAGTGATGATGTTTGGCTAGGGCAGAGCCAACAGAAACGGGGATGAGGGCCCTGGGAGGTGAGTGGAGGAAAGCGAGCGAAAGAGGAGGTGTTGCAGAAGGGAGTGGAGCGCCGCGGGAGGAGACAGGCGATCCGAGCGTGGGTGCGTAGGTGATGCACAATGCACAGGAGGAAAGAGGAAGGGCCGTGTCCGTGTAGCTGCCTTATCTGGCCAAGCTGGAGTCGTCAAAGCACGGGAGGCTGCCAATGGACGGCTGGGTATCGAGGTGTTCTGCGACAAACGTGTTCCAGCGCGGACGAGCAGAGGGCTGCGGTGCTTTTCAGCGCTTTCGGTCAAGGCGCGCGCGCTGGCAGCACTGCTGTTGCAGCTATTTTGGCGGGCGGCGGGCACCTGGCTAGACAGAAACCAGCGTCGAAAAGCGGAGACGCTGGGCCGAGTTGCAGTTAGCCGTCTCTGTTTTGGGCAGCTCAACTGCGCTTATGCGCCGCTTAAGGGAGAGTGGAAAGCCGTGGCTGAGTGCAGCGTCCCAGACTCTCAGCGTGGAATTGGCCGCTCCTCCACGCTCCACGACCAGCACCACAACTGCAACCACACTGGCCACGATGCAGCCGTCGTGCTACAGACTGGACGCAGGTGCGCGCAGATTGCGTTTGCGTCATGCCATGCCATGCCCTGCCCTGCCATTGCCGTCCTCCCTGCTCGTTCTCGTGACATCCCGGTCGTCGATAGCATCATTCTTTGCGAGCTGCTCGTTTTCGATACGGCCGAGCCCCGCTGATTGGCTATTTGGCCACTCTATATTTACGCTCAGGTCAGACTCGCGCCGGCACGTTGCAACCCAGCAGCACTAGGTACTGCTCTAATGCTCTGCTGCTCGTATCTGAGTAAACACTTTTCAAAAGGCCTTTGTTCGAGCAATCTGCAGGCCGCTGCTGCATCGTCAGCACCATCTCGGTCGCTTGTCCCGTGTTGAGCATGTTAAGCTTCTGCGCAGCGCCAGGATGCCCTGCCCTGCATACCGCCGCGCTTCCACCACTGAGAGATGTCTTGTCTCTCGCCAGGAGCGTGAACCATGCTGCAGCATCGCTTAGCAATTGTTTGATACCGCCAAAACAATTCGCTGTGCGTGAGCAGCGTTACCTGAAACACATGCAGTCTCCGTGTCATGCTGAGTGTACAGGACTCACAAGACACTGCAAAGTACATACCCCTCACCAATGATTACCGCTAATGCAGCTGTCAATGAATTCACATGTAAACATTTAGCGTACCATGTTTGTAGCCTACACAGGGCCTACACCAGGCCTGGAATCACAGCCTTTCGGCTTCCCACCTTGTCCTCACCAAAATTCTCCACATACCACCGCTTGCCCTGCAGCGCGCGGGGCAGCATCGTGCTGACCTCGTTGATGAGAAACGTGCGCGCTGGCTGACACTTGAGGCCGCCAATCATCCACCAGCCAGCCCACTCGATCCACTCGCAAAAGTAGTGTGCATACAGAACGTACTTGAACAGCCCGTTCTTCGGAATCATGTACACCTTGTCGACGCCCTCGACAGGCTTGCCCTGCTCAGCCGCATCTTTGCGCTGCCGCCGCTCGGCCGCGCGCCTGATCTCGCGTAGGTCGTCGTCGTGGAACATGTTGCCCAGCAATCCCCAGCACCAGATCACCAGGCCGAGGAAGCTCCATCCTGCGCGGCCCTGCCAGTCGTAGACGGTCGTCGGCCCGTACCCGGAGAGATAGCCGCCGATTGAGATAGCATTTGTGACTTGGAATGCAAACATCATGGCGCACACGAGCGGGCTCATGGGCGACATGCTTGGGTTGAGGAACAGCGGCGAGATGATGGCGCGGTAGATGTAATGTATGACCTGGAGATGTAATCAGCGACACCATTCACACCCACTCTGCGCACCATACTCACATAACACCCCACCATCGTCCAATTTCCCCACGGTAACTCTTCAATGCCCAACTCCCTCGGCAGCGTCAAGAAGATATACAGCAGCGTAACCGGGCCCATGACCTCCATCGCTGCCCAGCCAATCTTCCCCGGCACATTCCACCGCGCCTGCGTCGACGTCTTGCCCTGGGGGTACCAATCCAGCACCCACTGAAACGCCGTGATCTGTAATTTGTTAGCTCGGCGGTCTTGGGAGACGCGCGCGCATGCAGAGCTTACCAGGGGGAAGAACTGCCACATGTAGCTGAGCCACTCCCAGTTCTCGCGCGAGGGAGGCAGCCAGTTCTCGATGACGGCCATGATATTTGGTCTTGTCAGTGTGCGAAACAGTGTTGTGAGAAGAAAAGGCCCGCGTGCTTCCGTTTGTTTGCAGATGTCATGACGTATTGTTTAGTGTAACGATTATTGACGATGGCGCTTGGACGCGTGAAGACGCTGTTGATGATCAAGCTCTCGCTTCTGCTTGGTTTGCGCACAGCAGGAATCTTGTTGGGCACGAACACGCAACGGTTCGTAAATTTCAAGGTATAATACCGTAGAGGGAGTGCATGGCCCTTATTTTTATGAGTTAATAAATTACCAAAATGGCTATTCCTCCATCAAATCAATCCAGTCGCTTTAGCTCACTTGGGAGAGCGCCAGACTGAAGTTCAGTCATTAAATCTGGAGGTACTGTGTTCGATCCACAGAAGCGACACTAGCTTCGGTGCCCAGCTTGCCTGGGATTCCTCGATTCTTTTTGCCATTATCATGCACCTCTTCCTCATGTGCGACAATGTGTGATCAGGATGGTTCATATTTTTTTTGGAGCCGACCTGTTACATCGATTTGCTTGACCGATGAGTCAACCTGCTAGCTGGTCGTGTTACTTAGACTTTCACTGCACGCTTTCTGGTAGGTTGTAGCGAAGGATTTTTTTGGTGTCTTATATCTCCTGGAAAACGATCCATCTGTATAGATGATATCTGTCATTGCGAAAGATGTTTCCAATCGAGGGAGCAAGAGGGTACCGATCAAGTTGTGCTCCATGTGTTCACTTTTCACCGCCACACTATTCTGTCTCGTACACAGTTCTAGCACTAAAGGTGCCTTTCATTTTGCTGTTGCTTGGTGCACTCCACCCATGACTTGAGTATCTCGCTCCTTAGTTCGACCGTAGCTAAAATTAATGTCTGCACAGTAGTCTCAGATGATATCTCCAACAATCCCGAGTCCTCCACAAACGTCCTCATCTTCGTCCATGTCGTGCTCATGGTAGTCGCACAACTTGACACAGAAAGGAGTGCTCTTTTCAGCGAACGGGCTAAAACATGGTCGACTGTGCATGAAACGAAACCACATAGCCTGCAAGAATGGTACACAGTTGTACTCAGCGCATTCATCGATATAGTCGAACTCAATATACTGCCAAAACAGGTCCACCAGCAGGCGACACATGGGGTCCGTCGGCTCGAGATGTCCAAAAGCGCAGCTGATCGCCATTGAACCTGGAAGAACAGAAGTGTCGTCGGTTATGATGTTGAAGACCAGGTCGACGAGGCCCTTCCGAAGACGGGCGACTCCATACTTATCGGCGAAGACATAGAGCTTGACTACGTTGAGTAAGGTTGGCGTGTCGCTGGAGTCGTAGAACCTGTCCGCCAGCGGTTCATCATCTCCTTTCTCTTCGCTGGGGCAGCGACCGAAGTAAAGCCAGTGCACGAAGAACTCGAAGACATCCGGATCGTCTTCCTCCAATGTGACAATCTTCTTCGTTGCTTCCGCAAACTTTCCGGTGAGAGCTGCGCGAAAGAAATCTGAATAGTGGACGAGGACAGACTGGTGGACGACGAAGCGTTTACGATTGCTTCCGACAAGGATAGTGGCGAATACTGGGTCTGGTGCGCTTTGAAGATAGCGTTAGATTTGCCGCAAATTGGGAACGGCTGGGACTCACGAGAGGTTGGGGAAAGCGCAGGGGGTGTTCTTCGCTTGGGTAGACATGCTCGGAATTGAAGAACTGAGATCCATTGAAGCAGTGAGTAGAGTTCACGAGTAAGGTCTTCGGTGTTGCTCTAGAAAGAGAGACAGTTTAGTGGTCAGTGCCTCCACGCCAAGCTGAGCCACGGTGAAAATGAAGGTGGAGGCGAAGGTAAAACCAAGTATTCGTCTGCGGCGATGATATCAAGTCTTCTTGAATCTGCTCTACCTTCACATCCACCGGGCTTCCAAGTGATATGCTGGGACAAATTGCCCTTGGCTGGATAATGGCGCTTCTGTTCGCCTTGGAAAGTTTGTCTCTTGTGTACATGGGCGAGCGCACACAACAAGACTAGAGACTACGCCAAGTCTATTTAACGTACGGGATACATCGGCTATGAAGAAAGATGAACTATTCGACGCTGATATGTTCTAATGTTCTTGCTTCCTGCGATGGTAGACACATGTACAATAAAACTAGCTTAGACCGGTAGTAGCGACCTGTCCCGACGTTCACATTCTAATTCATAGTCGTCGTAGTCTGAGCTTTCGATTTTGAGAACAGCTATGTAGGATATCGAGCAAGCTTTCAGGTGAGGTAAAACATATGTCGAAGGGTTCGGAAGTGATACGTATACAGTGACCCATAGGCTATCTAGTACTGAATCTGAGCCTCTTCAGTAAGTTAACCCTGCAGGACCACTCATAGCTACTATTTCCTTCGTGACCATGATCACATAGCCAGCAGTGAGCTTGCTTATGCTCCAGCAGCTAGCCTCCAGCATACGTTTACCAACGCACTTGTTGCGCTGATGTGCGCAAGTGTTCTCGGGAGTGCAATGTTGCTCAGGTACGACGGGTAGTGTACCAGTAATTTTGCAATGACATGGAAACCAAGCAGATTCACAATCTGCGCGTCATTAGGCGCGAGCACTTGAGCAAGAGCAGCCGCAAGGGCAAAGGCTGTGAGAGAATGATTAGCTTTGTTTCTTGGACCCGGTAAGTGATTCGAGATGCGGGAAACGTACCGGGGAAGTTCTCCATAAGCGCATAGTGTGCACTTCTCAACCTGAGCGGCAATCCTTCTAGTTCACCGACGTGTCTTCGCGGGTGGTCGTTGTCCAGACCTTCTTCACGCGCCATGGCCTGTCCTGCGGCTGAGGCTGCTCCCGATGCTCCGAATGTCCAGAACAAATACAGGGCTGAAAGGGCTGGAATCGCACGGCCGGAGGTGATGGATGACACGCCAACGCCCGGGAGAAGCTTGATCAAGGCATGTGTTAAGGACTGGCAGATGGAGTTGGGGTTCGTGAGGTAAGATGTCAAGGGTACCAGCGCGAGGTACATGGGCGCTGCGGCCAGTACCATCGCACCAGAAGGGTTGACACTTTGGCTGATGTTAGTTCTCGATCCTGGAACCTAATATTATACATACACGCCATTCTCAGCGGCCACACGTTTAGCTTGTCGTTTCTTGTCGTCTGCCATGATTGTGATGTGCTGTGATCTTTCCGACTTTATGCTTCCAAGGTTTGCTCGCCAAACAGAAGATGAACGTAATCCACACGCGATCCAGGGTTTTAGATAAGCTTAAGTATGAATACATAACCGAGGACCAAGCCAGACTTATCAATGACGTGCGTATATAGCTACGTGGCGCTGTTCCTGAAGTGGGATGGAATCTGGAATTGCCTGGAATAAGAGCGGGGTAGCGGTGTTGCATTCGGAGCGGCTGCTCCCGCCTCCAGATGTCCGACGGTGCAAAAAGACTTCAGACAAGTCGTTCGAACTGTTGCTCACCGGTACACCTAAAGTTCTGCTCATTGCCGGGCTCGCTCAAATCCAGGCACGAGTAGCCAAGCACAGACGTGAAAGGAGATCCTCAACCAAGCATCTGTCAATCCCAAGATTTCTTCCGCCACAGCGTTGTGGTCACAAAACGCAGTGACCGGCCACGATGACCTTGTGTCCATGTGGTAGTTTTGGCGCTCTCTGTTCACTACAATGACAGTATCGAAGTAAGACTGACCGATGAAGTATAGTACTGAACGATCACCCTCACCTGCTGATCTGCAGGCAATAGGCTAGAGGGGCCAGCCTTAGCTTCCGCAATCATCAAGTGCTCGGACTTCCGGTCAGTGGCATGAAATATACACGGGAACCCCTTTCGAGCCGCAACAAAGGCGTTGGAGCACGTTATGAGGTTCTGGAAACAATGAAGGATTGCGAAATTGGAGGCGTTTGGAGCCAAGCGACGATTCTGACCAATGAAGCAGACACGTGGAGCCAACACCACCTTTTTCCAGCAGCCCGTAGCGATGCTTCTTGTCCAAGACTCTGACCGACGCGACAACAAGGAATAGCTCGTACGCATTCGAGTCTACCTCGGTCAGCTCACAATGGAGGTCGACTCTTACTTCGCGATGGAAAGGTGGGTTTCGTTGAACACGAGGGTTTTGACGCCTTCCAAGTTTCGACCTGTTGGCGCCCGTCTCGATACGGTTCCTTGACTGCATGGTGGCTGTCAGGAAGACAGTCAATAATAGCTAGGCAACGATTTCTACCCCGCCTCGACTTTCTCCAACCTGACATGCCCATCTTTGACGTCCGCATTTCTGGAACGCGTGCGCGCGACATTCAACATGCAGCAACATAACATAGCACCGAAGTCGGACGGCCACTTTGCAGATGGCCTAGGCGAGTATGCTTCTCTGTATGGAGGGCTGCAGTGGGATTACTCCAGACCTGCGAAGCTTGCATCAACAACAGTCCAGGAGCTGGACACCTCTCCGCCTTCGCCACCGACACAGCAAACGACATCGAGGTTTGCGAATGCCTCTTACGATTTAGCTGCGCATGTGCCACAGTATCGAAGACATGCCGAGGGCCTTCAACTCGTGCACGAGGCTCCACCACGAACCTCGTCACTTGGGTATACAGCAGATGTAACAGTCGACGGTCGCATTCCACGACCACCCATTGGCCACTCTGTATCATCACCCAGCTCAATACAGTCGCCTTACCGTTTTGGAAACGAAGTCATTCAGGAAAATCGTTACAGCTCGTCACAAACAT
This sequence comes from Phoma sp. RAV-16-625, assembly GCA_004335185.1. NCBI lineage: Eukaryota > Fungi > Ascomycota > Dothideomycetes > Pleosporales > Didymellaceae > Phoma > Phoma sp. RAV-16-625. The sequence continues at coordinate 19,348 of SAUA01000125.1, forward strand.
CTACGCTAGTACCGCAAACGCCTTCACACTCATATGTTCCACAGCCGCTGAAATTCAAACGAGCAACAACAATGCCTGTGACCCCGCCGTTGTCGAATAGCGGAAGTAGCGAAAATGGACTCCGTGATTCGATGAAAGCCCTCAGCTTGAGCGGACAGCCTGCTCCTCTTCGACTGCCTATGAGCCCCACGAGCATCCCGCCGGCCAAAATTTCTCGAATGGGTACCGTAAGCAGCACAAATAGCAGCATGGCTAGTCCTATAGAAACGCGATCGTCGTCAATCAGCCCTTTCTCGAGACCTGGCTTCTTAGTCGCTGCCTTCACGACTGGTACGTACGAGAACGAGGCACCTGACATGACCTCAGATCAAGCCAAAACCGAGATTGCGCGTCGTATCGAGAAACAGAATATCACTTCAAGCAGAAAGAGTTCAACAGGTTCTTCGAAAAAATTGGGCTTTTCCCTCAAAAGGTCGAACACATCAGAAACCACCAGTGGAGCCCCTTCGGTGGAAACTTTGAACAAGATTCTCGAAGACGTTGCACAGGAGGGCAGCCTGTCTCTGGTCAAGGCTGTAGTATCTATGGGGGCGGACCCGGCGGCTAAAACAAAGAAGACCAAGCATGAGGCTCTTGCCAACGCAACAGCGGCAGGGCATGCAAGGATAGTCGATTTCTTACTCCGAAACGGTGCAAGATATGGTGACATCCGACTGAAGGTCAAATACACCCCTACTGATTACGCACTTTTATCGGCTGCATACAAGGGCCATGCAGAGCTCACTAGCTGTCTTATTGCTTCGCATGGAGCTAATCCCATGACTGAGCAATGGCCACGAGAGATCGAAGACACTCAATATTACTGGGCGCAAAACCAAGTACGCCTACCAAAATCGAGCGTTCTGGACGCAATATCCCGTTGGGACAATGTTGAGGATGGCATGGGTGTTATGAAGTTCATCATAGGCAGCTCTAGGTTCGATCCTGCAGCCCTTGTGTCTGGCTTGTTCGATAGCAAAAGCGAGCTACAGTCTGCAGATTACCAATACCGACCCTGGCAAACAACCTACGAGATATCTGCACTTGCTTGCTTCGCAAGTGCTGGCTGGGCCGATACAGTAGAAGAAATGTTGGCTCTCAAAGGCGCACCCCAACATTACGAGAAAGACGACGATGTGCAGCACCATCAAGAGAAGAAGACTCGTTTTGTTACGCCGATCAGTGCCATTACCAAAGAGACCTGGCTAAAGAGACCGGAAGACGCACTTCGTATACTCCATCTGCTTGTCGATAGAGGGTTCGACTTCAGTCTCGCCCAGCGTGCGCCGACTGACATGGGACAGAGAACGGCCCTCGGAAGGGCAATTTCAGCAGATGCAGCACAAGCTGTGGAACTCATTTTACAACACAAACCCTCCCTGGTCCGAGAAGAGATTTTTTTCAGGCGCAACAAGCGGGAAACAAAAGCCCTGCCATTTGTTGTAGCTCTCTCGTCAGACAGGCTAGAAGTTGCGAGAATCCTACTCCGTTCTGGCGCACACCCTCGAGACCCTGCTATAGAGGACATGAATATCCTCCAGTTTGCTGCAAGCGAAAGTGGCGAAGCATCAACATCTATGCTGCTCGACATGCTCCCGATGGCTCCGGAACTTACATACGACGCGCTTGACATCGCTGTCAAACGCAACAACACGAACAGCGTGCGTGTAATCCTCGACTTCATCTCTACAGCCGCAAGCCGTGGCGAGATTGCGGCCTTGCCACCTGCATACGACTCGATTTTACTCTGCACAAATACGGACAGGGATGTCGAGACAAAGTTCCGATATATCGAACTCATCGATATGGTATATCAGTGGGATGAAGGCCGCGCTCTGTACCGACCACAGCTTCCGTCGATCCTCAACGCCATTCGGAAAGATAACTACGCTGGGGTGGAGAAGCTCATGCAGCTCGGCGTTATCAACGGAAAGTCCCTGGTTCTGAACACCAAAGCACGACCCATTGGTGAAGCTGGAGAATGGACAATACTTGAGTGCTGCGAGATGACCAAGAGGAGCTCGGATTGGCTTGCGCTTTTAAGATATCATGGCGCACTACTGTATTGATTAGTGTTGGAAGCTACAGGATTTTAAGTTGAAACATTACATAATGAAAGTGGACTACGGGCGCTTCACACAGGTGTGTTCCGACACAGATCTTTTTTTCACATGTGAAGAGCAGCGCCAAGATCACACTGTTTAGGCTATTTTATGCTATATGATTCATTCTTTCAACTGTAGCTTCATCGTCGAAAGCTTAGGTGCCTTGTCTTAGTATACAGTCACTCATCCCGCCGAAATGATACTCTTTAGCTCGGCGCCTGTTCTGAACCGAAGCGCCGAGCTGAGAAATCAAGTATTACCAATGCGCATGCATGATATTGGTGAGAGTATACATGTTCCCGGATAGGCAGAAATCTCACATCGATATCCGGTGATCATGGTGCCTTGAAGTGGTGGAGGCAGGACCTCACTTGATGCCATGTTGAGGAGTCCGCGCGGGTATACCAATCGAGACTAGGGCGCGTGCTAAGATCCAACTGTCGCATCCAGCCAATCGCAAACCTTGTTGCTCTGAACGGTATCCACTCGATCGAGTGACGGAGCTTTCGATGCTCCCGCAATACTGCACCTTCAGGCCCCGAATGTCTGCATAGCGGTGCAACGGTTGCTCCGGAGAAGGACTTAGAATCTTATAAGACGGACGGTACTTCTCACAGAAAGGCATTCTTACCAGTATCTTCTCCTTTCGAAACATACCATTTGACAGCATTCAGTAGCTTGAAACCCAAGACCACAAGAAGTAAAAGCACCATCAAATTTCTCCGATACACCAGGAACTCCTCTTACCAATCAGCCATAAGAATTTCACAATGGTTGTCGTCGCAGTCGTCGGTGGAACCGGAAATGTTGGGAGGACCATAGTTGATGCTTTCAAAGAGAACGGGGAGCACGAAGTGATCGTCCTTGCCAGAAAGGTAAGCAGTAACCAGACCTGATACAGACCACCAACTGTTCTGATTCTCTCAAGGTTCCTGAAGGTGATCATGCTGTTCCAGTATTTGCTGTCGAATACAGCAACATCGAGCAGCTCGCCCAAATTCTCGAAGAGAATAAAGTGCACACGGTCATCTCCACAATCGTCATGTATGATCCCGTTGCAGCGCAATCAGAACGCAACTTGATCGCAGCGGCAGCAAAGTCTGCCTCCACCAAGCGCTTCGTGCAAAGCAATTGGGGCGATAAAACGCCTGAGGACGAGTGAGTCTTTCTCGCGGAAAATTGAGGACCGCGTAGCTAATAGTACCAGGACGCTACGGATCGCACCCAATATCTTCCGAGAACAAAGCCTTGAAGACCTTCGCAAAACCGATCTTGAATGGACACAAATCCACAATGGACACTTCCTCGACTACTATGGCATGCCACATGTCGAGACCTATCTCACACCGCTTGTCATTTTCGTAGATATCGGCCACAGAACAGCCGCTATCCCAGGCTCATCTGGTAACGAGAAGATCAGCTTCAGCTACACAAAAGACGTGGGAAAATTCGTGGTCGCGGCACTGGGCTTGCCTAAATGGGATGAGGCCTTGCACTGCTACAGTGACCAGGCCACAGTAAGTGAGATTGTGAAGCTTGCAGAGGAAGCGACTGGTAAGTATCGATACATTCGCCGAATTGGCCACATCTAACCAGCACATTAGGCGAGAAGTTTCAAGTCACGTATGACCCGGTCGAGAAACTTCGACGTGGCGAGATCACGGAGTTGCCCTCCCATCCACATCTGTACAACTACTTCCCCAAGCCGATTCTTGTGGAACTCTTGTCGAAGTTTGGTCTTTGGGCTGTTGCAGGCATAATGTTTCAACCAAGAGAGGGATCGCTAAATGAGAAGTTCCCGGATATCAAAACAACCAGCGTCAAGGAGATCATTGGTGCTTGGAAAGGGCACTAGATCACCAGCTGTTGGTCTGCGATACACGCTGAGATGTCCGAGAGAGGTACAATAACGGATGAGGCCTGTGGTGGCGCAAGTTAGCAGACAGCAACATAGAATTGTATTCAGTCATTTGATAAAGTGCTCAGACCAACAAAACCGAAGATCCAAGAATGGCAAAGCATGATGCTAGGTCCCAGTTTTCGAAGGCTTTGATTCTTCTGCTCTCCCACACCCTTTCCATCACTTCTCGAGCGTCGTTGAGGGCTCCAGTCCTCTGAGTCCTACCCAGTTTTGATATCAAGGTTGTGAACGCAGGCTCCTCATCCTCCAGAGCTAAACACCCTGCCACACAGAGTGGCCAGACCAGAGTGCGCAGTTGATCTGACCGGATCATCCCTAGCAATCCGATCATTTGTGCAACATTAGCCCTGGTTTTAGGATCTGTAAGTTGCCACCCATTGGATACGACCGAGAGATATGTTTGCGCACCAAGAACCCATATGAGATCTGGTACTGAAGAGATCGAAGGCTTTTGACCAGAGTCGAATGGTATGCGATCTGCACGGAACAATGTCACGTCGACTGAGAGATTGTTGTGAATGATGTTCAGTTCAGTAGCGATTCTGTGGGATTGATCGGCTACTTCCGTGCGGGGAAGGCGGCTGAGTGCTGATATGTCGGCAATTGACCTGAAAACCCCGTTACGGCAGCCAACAATGCTCGAAAGCCGGATTTCGGCCTCACCTACAGCAGGTAGTCCATCATCCACCAGCGAAAGGACTTCTGAATGATACTGGAGAAGTCGCGGACTCTCTTGAGTGGCCGTGCTTGCGATAATATCGATGAAAACCAACAAGCCGGCACAGAACCGGAAGCCAGCCTGCTCTGGAGACCATATATGATTGCTGGGCCCCGGATTAGTCCAGAGAGGCTTCCCAATCCCTAGAAGTACTGAGCCAAACTTTGACTGAGGTTTATTTTGGTACATCAGACAGGCTTCAGAGCTGGCCAAAATCTCTTCAAATAAGGCAATCGCCGCAGTAAGATGAGTGTTCCAAGGAGACACTTTTCCCACTGCTAACTCAAAGACGACAACTTGGACAATGCTGCTCATCAGCTCAACTCTCTCCGAAATCGTATAGGACAGACCTCTTGAGTTGAGATTCAAGGCCATCACGTCCGCAGTCAAGCTTTCGAAACATCTTGAAGTTTCTTTCTCCACTTCTTCCCAGCGCAACTGTTTGCAAACCGCATGTTCGGCGCCTTCTTCCGCATCGGTAAGCGCAAGAGTGAAGTAGTAACACGATAAGCTTAGAGTAGCATGATAAGCGATCCGGCTTGTTCTCAACAGCAGTAGCAACCAGCTTCTTCCTGTCTCAAACAAATGTGATTGCTGGAACGGGAATAGGGCCGGAAAGACAAAATCGAGATACTTCATAACAAAATTTAGCTCACTAGCAGAGGCTCCTTCTAGGGTCTCTGAGCGTTGGTGTTGCTGATGACTCCAGGGCAACGAGGCGACCATGGTACGTTCGTCGCCGGTCTCTGTAGCGCCTCCTTGAGCCAATGTCCGGTGGTTCGGTTTAGTAGCCACTGTAGGCTGGCCACTCAACAGGTTTCCAGGCAGTTTCATATCAGAAATGATATCGAAACGATGATTGGCGGTGCTGGCCGTTGTTTGATCAGGGATGTGTGCTTTTCCTCTCTTATACGCTACATTGCGCTTGATCTCGTTCTTGAGCGTTGCGGTCTTTCGTCTCTGTCGATCTCCTCCGTCCATCCACGGAGGCTTTGGTCCATAGCTGCATCCGATGTTGAGGCTGTCACAATTATCACATGTAGGGCGATTTTGATCGCATTTCTTGCGGCGAGCTTTGCATATCCAACAGCCTTCGTTTTCTGTTCGCCTTCCAGGGGGCATCGCGATGGCTATTGCCACGCTGCAAGACTACCAACAGTTGCGTACACTGATTGACTTAGAGGCGAAGCGAGGCGAGCAGGAAAGGTGTTGATATAGACAAGTCAAATTTCATCCGTGGCACAGGTGGGTAGAAATATATATGTGAGACCATCGGCAGTGGTCGTGGAAGAACTTGGGATGAAGATTGATCAGCAATGACGTCACTCTCGCTGTTTCAGCTCTCTTCTTAGCTGGCTTCCTCTATACCACGCAATACGACTCCAAAGAAGCCAGTGACAAGCGCTGGAAATTTGGCTTTCCATCACTACTACACTAATTTTCACGATCAGGATAGCTCCTTTTCACCACATAGTGACTAGCTTGCCATTTCTTCTGCTTGTTAGCTTTCGTTGACCAGATAAGTAGTGATTGAAACAAAACTTACCACTGCCTTCTGTCCTTCGAAATACTCTGACCACTGAGATAGCTCGTTTAGCGCAAATATTTCGCCCCAGGGCCATTCTTCGCAGTTCATCTCTGTGATCGACATGTAACGGTAAAAGTTCTCGCTGTTCGATGTCTCGTCCGAGTCTGCTATCTGCGCTGTTGTATCCTTGATTTGGAACAATCGCAGCCTCAGGATCTCTGGGACCATTGAGAACATAGGACCGATTTCAGTCTGGTAAAAGTCGACAATCTTCTCCCTAAGCTCTTCGCAAGGCTGCCATTCGAAAACAATAAGCGAGGCGACGTCCGCACCATCTACCCACTTGTTACAGGCCTGCATGAATAGATCTGGGGGTTCAGTGAGACATACCTCCATCCCAAGGACCATGTTGCCATCTCTTGAGCTCTTCGTATGTTTTCACATCGAACTTCACACCCTTCAACATTTGCGAATCGTCGTTCTTGTCGTATTCTGGGTATGCAGCCGTCTGCACGTCATCGATATCGTAAACTGCAAGGCTCTTCCATGGCGCATCTTTTTCGAGGTCCTTATCCAAGGGTGTCTCAACAGTCTCACTCAGCAGCACCCTCTGAGAACGAGAGGATATCGTCTTCGGGATGTACTCGTCTTCGTACCATTTGGCTGAAGACGCTGGTAGATCCGCGACCCATACACATCGAACACCGGACATGATTGCTGAAGTTTTCTTGCGAGGATTGAGGTTCCCTTCAGGGTGTGAAGGGTGCTCGTACTCACATTCGCGCGTGAGACTAGATACTCATCAAGTAAAGGGGCACAAATTGCGAGCTTAGAGTTGATTTCCTGTTAGCGTTTGTGTCATGGCTAGGCCGTTACAACAGGCCTGTGATCGGGTTCCAATGCTGCTGGAAGCGGGGCGGGGTTAATCTAGCCGTCCGGGGTGCGACACATGTATGACCATGAACGCACAGCGCAACGAGTTGTTTTCTAATGCAACACTAGGTATCTGTCTACCTGTGACCAATGCGCTGCCTGCTTCGTAACCTGCGGAATTTTAGCAAGAGCCTGTGTTTTCGAGGATGAGATTATCGTTGATTTTCTGGGAGCCACAGGAATTCGAAAAATCAGGATTCGTCGCAGAATGGCCGCCCGGGCCGAATCTCATGTGTGATCACTGTGATGTGCCCGCATTGAACTCAAGCTCGTCTTTATGAACACGAACGCCGTGCTAAAAACCAGGAAATTACCTTGCGGCCGGATCTGGCAAGCTTGAACTTTAAACACGACTGAATTTCGAGCATACGACATACACACCTCGAAAGCTCGGTGAATCAGATCTAAGGGAAATATCTTGTCTATCGAGATACCGGTTTTGGGCTGACATAATATCGCCGTGGCCTACAACTTAAGCCGTCTGCCGCTTTGTAGCCACTCGTCTCATTGGCTAATTTAGGCGAATTGATGTCCAGATCAAACGGCAAAGAAGGCACGCATCTCCAACATTGCGATTTTCTCTCCAACAAATCTTCTTGCACCAGCGGAAATAGGTAGAAGCAGGCGTAGGGTTGTGCGTGATTCTCGGAGAGTTGTGAAATGAGCTTGTGGTTTGTACCTATGGTAGCACAAGCGTCGCTCCAGCAGGGACATTTCGGCCTAGATCAGCATACGTAATGCTCACTTCTCGAAAGCAGGTGGATACCGTTGCAAGACATTCGAGTAAATGACAGTATCTAAGTTGGGCATTGATGCGGTCCTGAATTGCTCTGCAGATGGAACGCAAGATGAATCACAACCCTTAAATGCAAGAGACCACTGGTATCGAAGCGTGCGTTAAGACGACTGGGTACTCCACAGAGCACGCGAGAATCCACGAGAGAATCTAAGGTGGTGCTGCGTCCAGACAAGAGAAACGCTCGTGCTGCATCTCGAGCATCGTTGGCAAAGGCCGGATCTCCTTTCGAGCGCCAGGCTCGAACCGTTCTTTGGTGGAAGTCGTTCGCTTATGGAGTCGGACCAAGGGAGTGATGCGGAGGGAAATGCGTCGGGAAAAGCAATGGGTCTTGTAAGGGCGGGGCTTCCACTCCGAGCGGAGATGATAGGTCGACCCGATAGAGTAAGTCCACGCCTTATCTCTTAGCGCGAACAGATCCATGGGTGAGGGGTACTGACAGATTGTTTGGTCCGACGCAAGAACTATGAATAAGAACAGATTCCTGTGGCCGCAATCGTTTTGGTCCGTCTCTACACATTGTACTAGGTAAACCTCAGGTCGGCTCTTCTAGCTCGTACAAGAAAAAAATGAGTACAAATTGGGAGCAGCTTGCTGCCGACAAACGCGCTCGTATCTCGAGCTCGATACCTCCCGAGTGGCTCATTCAAAATCTTCCAACAGACGACAATGGGTTCAGTTTTCCGAAAGATTCAAAGCTGCTTTCTACGCGAGAGCTCGAGTTGACTGAATCCACGGCCACTGATTTGGTTGCACGACTGGCTGAAGGAAAGCTCACATCGGTGGATGTCACACGAGCGTTCTGCAAACGAGCTGCCATAGCACAGCAGCTGGTGAGAATCATCCTAGGTCAACCTCCAACTCACTTGTTGACCACTACAGACGAACTGTGTGCACGAATTTTTCCCCGAGGAAGCTCTTGCACAAGCTCAGAGTTTGGACGACCATTACGCAAAGTACAAAACGACCGTTGGACCTCTACATGGTCTACCCATCTCGTTGAAAGATCAATTGCGCATCAAAGTACGTTCACCCAATTGTGCCTTCAACGTGACCAGGTGCCCGTAAGTACACTGTGAAAGACAATTGACACATTGCGATCAGGGCAAAGAAACATCCATGGGTTACGTGTCCTGGCTCGGAAAATATGACGACAACGATTCTGTTCTTACGGCTCTCCTCCGCAAAGCAGGTGCGGTCTTCTACGTCAAAACAAGTGTCCCCCAGACTTTGATGGTCTGCGAAACCGTAAACAACATTATCGGCAGAACGACAAATCCGCGCAACAAGAATTGGTCGTGCGGAGGAAGTTCAGGAGGAGAAGGAGCCATGATCGGGCTTCGTGGTGGGATTATTGGTGTTGGAACAGACATCGGAGGCTCCATCAGAATTCCATCTGCCTTCAATTTCCTATACGGTATTCGACCCAGTCACGGTCGAATGCCCTATGCCAACATGGCAAATAGCATGGAAGGACAAGAAACTGTACACAGCGTCGTGGGACCCATCGCTCACTCGGCATCAGGTAAGCGGACGACATACGTGCGATCATGTTGCAACAAATAACTGACCATGAAGACTTGAGGCTCTTCCTGACGTCAGTGCTTCACGAAGAGCCTTGGAACTACGATTCCAAGGTTGTACCTTTGCCTTGGAGATATGATCAAGAGAAAGCGGTCAAGGCAAAGCTAGGATCTTCGGGTCTTACGGTAGGATACTACAAGTGTGATGGCAATGTAAGTCTATAATAGTAACTTCCAATTGTTGCTGTTACTGATAGTACAGGTTCTACCACACCCCCCCATCCTGCGTGGAATTGAACTCGTTCTGGATGTCCTGAAACAAAACAACCACAGAGTTGTGCCATGGGTGCCGCACAAGCATGAATTTGCTGTTGATCTTATCAACAAGATTTACGCCGGGGATGGCTGTACGGTACATAAACCCTGTCGTGCATCTTACGCGTTTCCCTCGATGGAACAAGTCAGCTGACAGTGTGACAGGACGTACTGAAGGACATCAATGCTTCAGGCGAGCCAGTGATTCCCAACATCAAGGATCTTCTCAATCCGAACTTACCCAAGGTCGATATGAATGAGTTGTGGGATGTCCACCTACAGAAGTGGAACTATCAAATAGAGTATCTGTCCAAGTGGCGAGAACTCGAAGCTGAACTTGGCTGCGAGCTGGACTGTATTATTGCGCCCATCACCCCGTCGGCTGCCATTCGACACGACCAGTTCAAGTATTACGGCTACGCATCTGCCATTAATCTGCTTGACTTTACGAGTGTCGTCGTTCCTGTCACGTTTGCTGACAGCTCCGTCGATAAGAAACAGTCGGTATACTCGCCATTGAATGATCTTGATGATGCCGTTCAAGCCGAATACGATCCTCTCGCATATCATGGGGCTCCTGTCGCTGTTCAAGTCATTGGGAAACGGCTCAGCGAGGAGAAGACATTGGCGATTGCTGAGGAAGTGGGAAGGTTACTGGGAAACTCGGTTACACCTTGAGTGGGTTATGGGCATTTTCCATGCCAGTTCAACTTGTGGTCAAACTGAGCCTTGCTTTGCTTTTCCGTCACTGTGGCCCAAAGTAAAGAACATATGGTTTTTGCGTAACAACATAACACTTGTATAACATCTCAAGCTTGGGCATCCCACTTAGCGACAGGATTTTACGTGATTCCGTTCATGAGTTGTGGTCGTCGTAATCAGCCGGCCTGTACGGACATCAATGCTTGGGCAGGATGTTATACGTCTCGATAGTAGGAACTATCTGGGTAAGTAGTCACACTGCCGTCTCCTGGAAAGCCGCAAGTATCAAAGACGCAGGCAGATGTGTCTCGTATGGTCATGAGGTTGACCACGATGACCTAAATCGCGTTGAGACATTCATTCACATGAAGCAACACGTGGATGCAAATCGACGAATTGCATTGCGCGTGGGCCATATTAACAGAGATAAGATCGATTTTGGCAGAGATAAGATCGATTCTTTTATTCATCCAGCGAAGTCTCTCAATCCTAATCACACGGTCAGAAAAGAAGTGTTTCACCCGCTCACAGTTCACTATCGATCGCAGGGCGAGCGACGTCAGCACGTCAGTGGTGCTCATTCACTGGGTCTTTCTTGAGCTCAGAGAGTTTGTTCCTCGACCTCGATGAGATCTTTAGTACCCGACTTAAGAAGGTATTCCTCGGATTCTAGGGGACCGAATTTGACCTGATGGACCACCTGGACGAAAAAGGTGTCGTTGGCAGGGGCACGGCGGCGTTGGTGTTAAGATACTCCTTTAGGTAACAGGCCGAAGCCATGAGTTCTCGGAACTTCCTCGTGGGCTAGGCTTCGGACATTTTACGGACGAGTGTTCGAGTAACAGGATGTAGAGGACATGGTGTAGATTTATCGCATCAGATACAGAAATTCTCCTTCTTATCCTACATATCCCGCAAGACTGAGGCATACCAACAACCAAGCATAGCACAGATCACGAATGTGTCACGCTTGTTAGATTGGTTGTGCACGTTCGTACAAATTTCTAATCTGCTTGACTATCTGACACATGATTGGTCTTGCGATCAACGACCGAAAAAAGGAAGTTGTTGTCCATGACCGCCAGTACATTCCTATAAACTAAGAGCGTCACAACTGTTGCTCAAACTTACCAAAGATGTCGGATTACAGTCAGCTTGATCTTCCTATGACTGGTAAGGCGCATCACAAGGCAGAGTGAAGGGACGGGTGCATAGTTGGGTCTATTTAGCTTTTCATCGTCTCTGTGAAGTAACCCCCATCAGACAGGCACAGCATGTTTGGGATGCTGTGATTTAATATGTCCCCTCCGATTGTACTTACGCGGCTCTCATTGTTTCTGTGCACCGCTCAACGGACATTTGCACTGCTAATCTATTTCAGACTGTCTAAGCGCCCTCTGATGCTTCAAATTCTTGATTTTTTCTAAGATCTTTTACAAAATCTTTACTGCGCTGCACTTACATTTAAAAGACATCGCAAAAGTATCCTGTATGCTTTTTAACATGCTTGCTACTCTACATGAGCCTCTCATAAAGGAAAGAACTAGAGCCACTTGCTTCAGATCCGTGAACAGGAATATTGCTTTCCAGATGTCGCACACACATGGTTTGCGTCCGAGCGACTTGCGTCGTCATTACGAGTGCTTGATGGAGATGTTTGGCAGAAGCGAGCTAGACCTGGGGAAGAGAGATAGGCGCACTCCGGAACTGGTGGAAAGTTGCTCGTTTTGTGGAGGCTGGGCTGATCTCTTCAAGATCTACGAAAAGGCGGTGTTCGTGTTGTACTTCACTTGAAAACCTGGATTATACACTAGGATCGGACGTCACCGATACATAAAAAGTCTTGGGAACTGGGAGCCAAAGTCCATGGGCAAGTAAGTCAAGAATGAGAAGAAGACCGAGACAAGACAGAGTCAAGATAATGAGTGGTTGAGTTGGGGCCTAGAAGCCCCGCGGTAAAGAAGAGAGGACGGAGATATTGCAGTTACGCCAGGCCTGAGATACATGCCCAGTTGTCTGCAGCGCAAAATAGCACATTGCTAGGTTGATGATGTATCAGTATCTGGTAGGCCTCAAATCTAGCGCTGTCTCGTACGAGATAGGTATGTCACTCACGTCGTAAGCCAACAATAATCCGTCATCAACACATTACAGGTTACTCATCGATTCTCAACCCCGTTCTTAAGTTGTGATGTTCTCTCATCAAGATCTGCAGCGTTTTACTGTCGTGTGAGCGTTTTCCCTTATGGTGGAAGCAGGGTTAGCCCGCTCACAGATTGATATCGGTTGCCGGGCGAGCAACAGGGCACGCCAGTGGTGTCCGCCAATTAGACCTTCTTCTGTTTATAAAAACCAAGAAGCAGATTGTTGGTGTCGTTCCTTGTCACAGTCAATACGTGACAATTTAAGCCTTTCATTTGAAGCTTCTCATGCTTAGTGGATGGAAGATCCTGTATCTGGCCTGTGCACCGTGAAGAGGCTCGGCTAGGTACTCGCGTGAACCTCTGTTCCTCTACTTCGGCCCGCAATTGTTTCAGTGGTTTCATGCGCACGAGCAGACCCACCACTTACATTAGATTCCATGAATCGCAAGATTGGCCGTCGTATCCGCACAGGTAGCTGAGCAGGAAAGGTTCGTTCCAAGGTATATATTTGCCAAGGGTGCATTTGAGACGCAAGCCACCATCCACCGCCATAACATTCGTTTTCATCTGTTCACTTCTGCTTCTACATATTGTTCGTGCCATCTGTTGACAGATTGGTTCCAAGATGCGCTTCTCTTACACTATTACCGCCTTTGCGCTGGCTCTCTGTGCCGCCGCGGACCAAGACTGGCACTTTGGTGATGTCGGCAAGTAGCTTTCAATATACATGAAGTTTAAAGCTAACTCAATTTGAAGTCTATATGGGCCCGACTAGTAACTCAAACTATATCAAGAAAGTCACCTACTCTGTGACCGCACCCCCAGTGCCCACAGACTTCTCGCAGAAAGACTGCTGGGCTAGCATCTGGATCGGTATCTCCGCATCTCAGAGCGACAATAACGTCCCGTTGATGCAGCCGATATTCAACTGGGCCCCAGACAACGCAGCCCAAGGATGTCCTGCCGCGAACGACGCCTGGTGCGTCGCTGCGTCGACTCTGCTGCCTAACGGCCAGACAGACCAGCCCTATATCGCTGTTGCGAACAAGCAGAAGGTGGACTTTGAGATCAATACTGTGAGATCAGGCACGGTCTCGCAGAGGGTGTCGATCAATGGCAACACAATCTCGTCCATCACCAACAGCAACATTGGCGAGGATCCTACTTATTTTATTGCCGCGAACGAGTGCTTCACCGGAAAGTGCGGCACGCTTGCCCAGTATACCTGGGAGAATGTCGTCATTACTCTCGCAAAGGCTGACAGGAACTTTGGCGCTACGCTGAGTCCCACGGGAGCGACCTCAAAGGGGTTCTCTACTACAGACAACGGGCTGACCTGGAAGGGTGCTATAACCTTCAACAAGGATGTCTTTGCTTAGTAGTCATAGCGAAGCGGCTATCAGGGTCTAATTCTTGTACATATCATTTCCGGTCATGTAGCAATATCATGTCAAGATGAAGTAGGCGTTTATAGTGAGAGATTGACTGCAGATTCTGTACGTTCTCGCCAATTTACTGTAAATCTTGTGTTTTACATCTATTCATATTCTTCAATGTGTCTCCAAAAACACACCGCTGGGTTTCACTCTGTTCGTAGATGCCGCATTGTCATCACTATGAAATAATCAATGCTACTAGCTAGTACAAGCTATAGCAAGTAAAAAGGTGGCTTCCAATAAGAGGGCTAGTTGTATCTTGCAACGGGATTAAACTTGAAGTAGATTCTTGACCTAAGTATCAATCTTACTCGGCAACAGTAAGTGTTGCTGTTTTTTGAACAAGGTATTCCTCAATGGCAACGTCTTTGCCCGCTTCCTTCCCGTAGCCAGATGCCTTGATTCCGCCGAAGGGAGATTCTGCACAAGAAGAGTTGCCTTTGGTATTTGTCAGCTAAGTCGACTCTAAATAGGATCAAGAAAGGAAGCTTACCCGTGTTCATACCGATCATTCCCGCCTCGAGGCTTTCACACATTCTCCAGGTACGACTCACGTCGTTAGTAAAGAAGTACGATGCCAAACCCATGGAGGTGTCGTTGGCCAATCTGACAACTTCATCTTCTGTTTCGAAAGTGTAGATGCCCAGCAAGGGGCCAAAGATCTCCTCTTGACTTGTGAGCATGTCTGGCTTCATCTCTGCAATGATGGTCGGCTCGAAGAAGAATCCGTCAACGTTCTGTACTTTTTTGCCACCACACAGTACTTTGCCGCCTTTGCTGACTGCGTCGTCGACGTGTCTTTGAAGTTTCTCGATACCACGACCAGTCGTGAGCGGACCCATGGTCGTCCCACTCGTAGCTCCATGTCCGACCACAATCTTTCTCGTCTGTTCGAGTAATAGGCTAACAAACCTGCTGTGAACTCCTTTCTGGACGTAGATCCGATTGGCGTGAGTGCAGGCCTGACCCGCGGTACGCCACTTGAGAATCATAAGAGCAGCTATGGCTTGCTCAAGATCAGCATCGTCGAAGACGATAAAGGGACAGTTACCACCAAGCTCCAGCGTCACCTTCTTGAGTCCCTCGCTGCAATGCTTTGCAATGAGACTCCCTATCGTTGTGCTGCCTGTGAATGTGACCTTACGAACAAGTGGATGTTTGCACAGCCTTTCGCTGACAGCAGGTGTATTGGTCTGATCAGTCAAGATTACGTTGAGTACTCCAGCAGGAAGACCGGCTCGCATGGCAAGATCAGCAAGGGCCAGAACGCTCAGGGGAGTCTCTGGTGAAGGCTTGACAATCATAGAACATCCCGCAGCTAGCGCAGCTGCAACCTTTCGAATGATCATAGCAACGGGAAAGTTCCATGGTACGAGAGCCACACAAACCCCAATAGGTTGTTTAATGACAAAAGTGCGGCGGTTTGAAACAGACGGCTGTGCAACAGAACCTCGGATTCGCTCTGCCTCCCCAGCGAACCACCAAGCAAAGCCGAGAGCATAGTCTATCTCCCCTAAAGCTTCTGTTAGAGGTTTTCCAGTTTCATACACGACCATATGAGCGATATCGTCGCGGGCTTCGCTGATGAGCCTGTGCCAGTTGAGCAGGATCTTTGCACGCTCTCGCGGATTGACATGACGGTATTTCAGGAATGCCTCGTGTGATGATTCGACGAACTGGTCGACGTCTGAGGTGTCACTTGCCGGGCAAGTTGCCCAAACTTTTTGAGTTCCTGGATCTATGAGTCGTTAGTTTTTCGGCTTCTAGCATGAGGCGTCTAGTTTTGTTTACCCTCGACATCAAAGGTCTTCAAGGACCCTGCTTGAATCCACTGGCCATTGTTCAATGATTCTTCGTGGAAAATCGTTTTGTCGTTCAACTGCGGATAGTCAATACCAATTTGGCCTGAAGGGCAGTCAGGACTAAAATACTTTGAATGGGAGATCGCGGGTCATGATTGCTAAGTTGCGATGATATCTTGATAATCTATTGAGCGTCATACAATGTTGGGGACTGCGGCTCTTATATCCAACTGATTATGAGATCGTAATTTTATGCAAGTGGTGGGTCATCGCTGAGGGAAGTCGGCTTTGGAACATCATTCCCGACGGCACATCATAACCGATGCTAGGTAAATTGTCGTTCGGAAACCACGATGAGGGACAAGAAATCTACAATGGGGAAATAACCGTCGGATCTCGCATAAGTACTCCGGTGACAGCTATCTTGACCGTCACCAGATTCCTACTTAATAGCGCGCAGATGCTTCTGCGACCCCAGTGTCTTTCTCTGCTGTATTTCATAATTCGTTGTTCTGGTTGCTTAACATACCAACGAACAGAGAATCATGTCCAAATCATCTGAGGAACTCTTCGTCGCCATTCTTGGTAAGTACCACTTGCGTCCGTACGATTTATATCATGCTGTTGTCTAACCTCGCGCTTTGCAATATAGGTGCGGGAGGAGTCGGCGCCTGCTTCCTTGAACAGCTAAAATTCCTTTCGGAGAAAAGCCAGAAGCCACGTCTGCGGCTCTGCTATCTGGCCATCATCGATCGAGCTCTATTTTATAAGGATTACCGCAGCATCAACATTGGCACAGCTCTGTCGGAACTTGATACACACGGACACGACCCACAGCCCTTTTCGCAGACCATCGAATATCTGTCAAAGGCGCCCAACAGAGTTGTTCTTATCGACAATACTAGTTCACAGGCTATCGCCGAGAGTTACCCTGAGCTACTGCGGAACGGTATCAATATTATCACACCGAACAAGAAGGCCTTCTCTGGGTCCTATCAGCTCTGGCAAGAGATCAAGCAGGCAGAAATCGTGGGGAGCTCCTACGCCTATCATGAGTCCTCGGTTGGCGCTGGAATGCCTATCATCTCGACTTTGAACGACCTTGTCGAAACTGGCGACGAAGTCACAAAGATTGAGGGGGTTTTTAGCGGTACCATGTCGTACCTGCTCAATTCGTTTGCACCATTGAATGGCAGTGGAGGGAAGTGGTCGGAGGAGGTTTTCAAAGCGAAACAGCTCGGCTTCACAGAACCCGATCCACGAGACGACCTCAACGGTCTCGATGTTGCCCGGAAGCTTACAATTTTGGGCCGACTGGCAGGACTTCACATTGATTCCCCAACGTCTTTCCCAGTTCAGAGCTTAGTTCCCCAAGAGCTTGAGAGTGTGTCAAGCAGCGCGGAATTTCTCGAGAGGCTTCCAGAGTTCGACGACCAGATGGAACAACACAAGCTGGAGGCGCAAAAGGCTGGCAAAGTTGTGCGCTTTGTTGGACGCGTCGACATCTCTTCTCAGAAGGCAAAGGTTGGGCTGGAGTGGGTGGATCCATCCGATCCCATTGCACTGCTGCAAGGAAGCGATAACATCATCAGCTTTTACACAAAGCGGTATGGAGACAAACCCTTAGTTATTCGAGGTGCAGGAGCAGGTGGGCCAGTAACGGCAATGGGGGTATCAAGTGACCTGCTCAAGCTTTGCGCTAGATTTTCGTAGCATCAGACCAGCTCTTAGGGTAAAAATGATTGGTCAACGATTAAGCGCACCGAAGTTGTCGACCGGCGAAGTTCAGGTCCGAGAACCGATGATTGCCGACGAACCCTTTTGCGACGAAAGGATGCCGATAGCAGCTCATCGAACTCCGCAAAAGCTCAATTGTGTGAGCGTTGTACATACCCGACAGTCCTACGATGCGCACTAGTCTTTCTTGTAGTTCTTGCCGGTACGTCCGAAAGGTCACCCGTCCATTGTCTGTCGCGACGTGATCACCTGAACATAACACCCTTGTTGCAGCAAGTCCAAGATCAAATGCGACCACCTAGGCCAACCCCCGTGCCGCAGATGCGATCGGATCGGCATATCAGACTGCGTGTTGACACGACCGCAATCTGCGAGAACTGGAAAACGCATCATCAAACGTACCAATGAAGTTGTGCGCGGTCCCTCGCCACAGCCATCGCCATCCACGCCCCCGTGGAGCATGTTATCGACCACAGATCCTCTAGTCGAAGGCTCTGGTAGGGTCCGAGCATCGGGGAAGGAGGCTACCAACCAACATATTTCTTCACTGTCTAGAAAAGTTGTCCTCAAGGCGTTGCATTTTCTGAACAACAAATTTCTCGAGCTTCCGTTCCTCCATGTGGCGACTTTCGTGGGAGACTCGGAATCCGAAGCTTCTACAAGGGAGGTGAGAGTTCTGATCGGTGCTGTTTTAGCAGTCATCAAGCTCCAACCTGGAATAGCATGCGACCCATGGGCTGATGGTTTGTTGTCGTCAGCTGAGTATGCCAACTACGTCCGAGAAGAACTTCCTGTACTCATGCTCGGTCCACCAAAAATTGAAGTTGTTCAAGCGTTGCTGATTATGTGCGTGCATGATTGGGGATCCAAGCAGTTTCAGCAGGCTTGGGTAAACTGTGGTAGGCTCGATCTCTGTGTGGATGTCAATTATCGTCTAAAATCTACAGGAATTGCCATACGAATCATGCAGTCTGTCCACAGTCTGCGTGTAGCTCCGTACCCACTTGAACCATCATTACACTCGGATCATAGCAACTACAACAGAGTTGCCCTAGCCGTGGAGAATCGTACTTACTGGGCTTGCTTTATCATGGATCGTATGATCAATGCAGGAACATACAATCCACCAATGCTTCCCTTGTCGGAGATGGAACGACTTAAGGTTTCAAGGCCATTGAATGCCGTGCACTTTGCACTCGGCCCTGAATCTGGTGGTACAAATGATTGTCTCCTTCATGACACGCCTGCACTCAACAGCATCCACGGTACGGAACTTCTGGTCGGCGGTTTCGACATCTGGATGCAGATCATGTCCTTCGTCTTTCAAGATGGCCGCAAGGCAGTTGGCATGTGCTCACCTGCCAAGTGCCCGTGGGCTCCTGGATCTCCCTGGTCGGTCATCTGCAAAGAACTCAAAGATTGGCGAGCAAAACAGCATCCGAATTTACATTTTCCGACTTCGTCAGTTGCGGCCCATACCATGTTAGGATATGGAGAAACTTTCACATATCTGAATCTGCTTTACTTCGTAAGGTAAAGTTGCCATGTTTAATTATCTCACGGCTTGTTTCTAATGCGGATGCTCTAGCATACTTGTGCACTACCGCGAGTACATACCCTTTCTCCCAGGCCCGGATTCGTTTCCTGTCGGGCCTGTTGATAGTCCACTGCTAGAGGCTCGAGCTCCTACTGGTTGGTGGGAGGAAAGCTCTGCCGAGATCTTTGGAGCAGCCGAGCGAATCGCCCAAATACTAGAACAAGCATCTGATGCTGGTGTACTGATGATGACACCTTTTGTAGGATTTTGCGCTTTCTCGGCAGGTTACATGTGCGCTTACGTCCGATGGTTCCCCAGAATGAACTTGAACCGCAGTCCGGCTGCGAAGGAGTGCCTCGAAATATGCTTGGGTTTTCTTGAGGAGCTCCGTCATGTTTGGAGCATTACAGAAGGATGGGTAAGCGCACTGATATATCCCATGGCCTTGGAAGATTGAATTTCTTACGCAGAAACAGATCAAAACTATTCAACACGCTTCTATCCTTTACGAACGAGCGGCAACTATGGATTGCTACCGTGGACGATCAAGGGCTGATTTCGACACTCTCCACCAGTCCATGAACGAGTTCCGAGCCGTCGATAGATCAGATCAGTATAGTATGGAGATTGATGGGGCTAGTCAGGCTGCGACTGTGTCCGCGTCTGGAAGGACAGCGGACCCGGTCGAAATGGCTCAAGAAGACCCATCCACTCCAAGCATACTGTTAACAGAATTCTTAGCCGAGGTGGGCAGTAGTCTGAACGATCAGGGAGCATGGTCGAATTGGTGGCCGTTGTGGCCTGAAGAGGTGCCTTCGTTATCCAACCCTTAACGCACTGCTAGGTGTAATCCTTACTTGGCTAAGTACATATGAATTTGAATCTCCTAAACAGAATTTCTTCAAAGAACGTCAAGAGTCGGAAGAACCTGAGGTCACCATGTGCGAGTAAACAAAGTACCTGACTGGGACCGGAAGCAGGTCAATGCAAGAGCCAAGGAGATATGAGATGCAATCACAACTCTGAGTTTGAGGCAGAGGAAAAAAGGTTGACAAAACACTTCCTGGCCACTTGGCAGAAAAGATGATCGACGAGATATCAATGCTGTCGCTTACTCAGGCTCTTTTGAGCTGCTTTTAGAACCACATACACCTGGAGACAGAGAAATGTCAACCATATTTGGCCACCAAAAATCTCACCTGAGTCAGGAAGGAGTTGTTAGCGGATGCCTCATATTGGTACGCCTGTCGCTTCGGGATAGCGTGTCGGGGTCAAACTGGTGCTTACTGAATGTAGGTGGGAGAAAGGCTAGTGCAAATGAAATTTCCGGCGCGCCGTAGGTACGGCCGTACCGATATGTCAGCCATGGTTCTCCACATATCTACGCCAAGTTGCGCCAATACCTCGGGCTAGTAGGTGCTTTCCGTACATATCCGGACACGAAGAACTCAGTTTGGTTGCTACTAACTATACAAAGCCACTGCAAATTTATATGTATTGTTTTCAGATACCTGATAGTAGCTCTCCAAAGTTTTAAAGTTCTAGCTCAAGAGTTATGTATACAACGTTTATTAAAAGAGTTGTGTAGTGCACAGAGGTGGCTCATCATCGGCTCTTAGATGGTGTAGTTCGTAAATACGTGTATGGAGCTGTCACCCATATGGAATTTGCTTAGCGAGTGCCCTGATATATGCTTGATTATAGTTCTACTATGAGCGCTGCTCTGCTTTTATATCTACTTTTTATGCTCAAATTTGCCGCAGCTATGCACCGAAATTTACTGGTACGTCAATGGCCACACAGCATTAAGCAACGTCTCGTTGGCGCAGCTACAATTTTCATTCTATCCGTCTCCTGGACCTGCTGAAGTCTAACGTAGATGTGTAGATTCTTCATCCCCATTCCTACCTCACCTCTCTTCTGCCTGACAGTGATAAAGTGTAAACAGTAACAGTATCTTACCGGGCTGAGCCTCATGAATCAGCATTGAAGGTTTGCACGAGATGCTTTTGTCTGATCAGGATAGGTCTTACGAGTAAGCGGAAGAAGGTCGGTACCTCACAGCGGCATTTCGAAGATGACTAACATCATCAGTGCACATGCTTCAACTGACCCGGACCAAAATTCGTACCGCCGGAGCCTTACGGAGACATAAGCGTTCTTTTAAACTATTTGATCCACAATTAGCCGGCTGCGACTCTGGGTATATATCTACACTTTGCTTCATTACGTGTCTATAGCAAGCTAAGCAACGCCTAAACAACAGACGGCTTGGCGGAATGTCTCAATTAACCACGTCTACGCAAATGACGTTTATCTTTCGAGCTGTGAGCCTAAAAATTGCCCCACCTCGCTCGTCACGAGAGAGCATAAAAGGGGAGGTGTCCGATCTTTCAATGTTACACAAATGCCCGCTCAGAGTCTCCAAGCGTACATCCGATATCTCACTATGGTCAATTTCCTGATTGGATTGACCTTTGCAACGGTCGTATCTAGCATTGAAGTAATTATCAACTCGGGTAACATAGTCGGACACACTGTCTCAGGTGTCGACAGATTCTTGGGTATACCATACGCGCAGCCTCCGATAAACGACCTTCGGTTCCGACCTCCACAAGCTCTTAACACATCTTTGGGCATCTTTGAGTGTCCTGAAACTCCACCTGCTTGCCTCCAGACACCTCAGAACCCGGTCGAAATCCTGAATGCCGCCACAGAGACCTTGCAGGGCCTAGATAATCCTGCACTGTTTCCCATCGAGAAGGAGACGGAAGATTGTCTAACTTTAGATATCGTTCGCCCAGCCAGTAGTTATTCTGCTAGACGCAGCACGCTCCTCCCTGTCCTCTTCTGGATTCACGGCGGCGGCTTCATGAATGGAGCCACTCAACTGTATCCGGGCGACAAGATTGTCAAGTTCTCAATGGACATGGGAGAACCTATCCTTTTTGTCGCCCCCAATTACCGTCTGGGCGTTTTCGGTTTCATGCCCGGCAATGAGATCAAAGCCGAGGGCTCATCGAATGCGGGACTCAAAGACCAGAGGCTTGCGCTACACTGGGTTCAGGACAACATTGCGCGATTTGGCGGGGATCCAGACAGGGTGACAATTGTGTAAGCTATGCACCTATGCCGGAGGTATTACATTCCATGCCACTGATCTGACTACTTGCA
The DNA here is from genome assembly GCA_004335185.1 of Phoma sp. RAV-16-625. Lineage (NCBI taxonomy): Eukaryota > Fungi > Ascomycota > Dothideomycetes > Pleosporales > Didymellaceae > Phoma > Phoma sp. RAV-16-625. Next base: position 41,758 of record SAUA01000125.1, read on the forward strand.
GTGGCGAGTCTGCAGGATCGCATTCTGTCATGTACCAGACTATAGTCAATCGTGGCGATAACTCCTACAACGGCAGACGGCTTTTCCGAGGCGCCATCCAGAGTTCTGGCGCGATCTATCCCCTCCAAGACGTTGGATCACCTACCGCTCAGGATGTGTTCAATCGGGTTGTTGATGCCACTGAATGTAGAAACTCTACGTTTCATCTATCCTGCTTGCGTAGCCTCAACGCAACGATCGTCAAGGCAGCCTCAACGGCTAATCCAGTTCTGCCCAACTACTTAACTCTTAGGACCTCGTACAAGCCTCGACCGGACGATCATGATGACTTTCTTCCTGATTCAAGTGAAGTTGCTTTCGCTGGTCGCGCCTTTTCGAATGTCTCCTACATCGTCGGTAACATGCAGGATGAAGCTACCTATTTTGTTACATCCTCGGATAACCTCACGACATTGGATCAGATGACTGACTATCTCGTCTCATCCTTCCCGGGTGCATCCCGCACCGCCATTTCCGGGTTGGTAGACACATACGACAATCATCCCGCTGCTGGAAGTCCATTCAATACCGGCGTATCATGGCAGTTGTATCCTGTATTCAAGCAGCTAGCTGCTATCTATGGGGATTTTTATTTCCAATTTGCGCGTCGTCGGCAACTGGAACTCATCTCGTCATCTGTCCCATCGTGGTCGTTCGAGATGGCGGCTTATCCAGACATAGACTGGTTGGGCAGTTATCACGGAAGCGATTTGTACGGACTTTTTTCCAACTCGACCAGGAACCGATTTGCGGAGGACAGCCAAAACAGCTACTATGTTAATTTCGTTAACCACCTCAACCCAAATGGCAATCCTGCATATAATATAACGGCGGTCAAGAACAGTAGCATGGCTATGTGGTCACAGTACTCGACCAAAGATCCTTCTGTTTTGCAGTACCTACCTAGTACGAACCAGATTATATCAGATACGTTTAGGAAGGTGTCTTATGAGTATTGGCTGTCTATATACGCATCACTCCGATATTGAGAGATCAGGAACTAAAGTGGAACCATTGTTTCAATCTCACATAGGTTGTTCTTACGGAGACGGTTGGTAGGCATAGACTTAATACAGTTGTCAACTATTATTTAGACACTCTGTGTTCGAGTATGCTTACGTCATAGAACATCTTTAACATACACCCTCAATCTCAACACTAACTGCATGTTCTATAACCTTTCTACCAGCCTATCTTACAGTAGACATTACTAGTTCTATAATAAACTTAAGATAATCTTACTTAGACTTAAAGTAATCTTACTTAGTCTTTTGTTCTACTACAAAGTAAGCTTATATCTTGTTATCTCTCTCTTTTCTAAGATTACTACTTAGGCTAAAAAAAAGATTTTTCTTATTTATAGCTACTACTACTTACAAAGATATTCTATTAGCTTAGCAGGAATATTAGTTTATAAAGTTAAAAAAGTAGTAGACTTCTAGAAGATAATAGAGATACGTAGTATTCTTACTAGCTACTATTATACTACTATCTTATAGCATACTCTAATATTATAAAACTATAGTAGACTAGACTATAAGACTAATTCTTATAAACTAATATTCTCTTAGATTTAATCTACGAAATCTATACAGGTCTGTAGGTGTTGTGCTTAATTTATCTACTAAAGTGTACTTTACTATGATTAGCAATGGGTTAGCAATGTTAACCTATCTAGAAATGTAAGGGTTCTAGATAAGAAGCATTTATGCTCTGTAGCAAGGTGTATATACTTGTGAAGCAAAGACTAGAGTCTAGCGCCTACGCGTATAGAAACAGAATGTAACAAAGCGCGAGGGGCTGTCTAGTGATGCAGCATTATATGTCTGAAGTAGCGCAACATCTAAGGTGTTGGCACGTGTCTGTGCGTGGCGCTCTGTACCAAATAGTGACATAAAGCGCTGAATTCTTCTTTGTAGCGAATCCTAAAGTCACAGCTCTGACTACCTTTAGTGCCCGGCCTCCGTAGAACCACGGGAACGACGAGTAACTTGATTGATTGGACGCGTGCATCGTGTACACCGAAGCCACGGCCCGTCACCGACGTGAAGTCCAGCTCGAAGGATCGGGCCCCGACGTCGCTACAATCGACTCTATCGGACCATCGAAAGTAGGTACGCACAATGGTGATATGTATAAGATGCGCTGTTGACGTTGTCAGCTTACGGCACTATTCCGCAAGTCGGACGGCAAGACTGGACTCCGGACACGGCGATGATAAAGAACGGGCTTCGCGAAACCGCAATGACAAAGGAGGATCATCGGACGACAGACCCTGATGCACCGCTACCCAGCAGCCTCCGGCGCATTACGCCGTTTATATTGTGGCGCTTCATCGCAGCTATCTGCGCCATTGCCTGGATCGCCAACTTCGATTATGGCTACTCCGGAATCGTGCTCGCAAAGCCCTCGTTCAACCAAGCATTCTGCTCTGCTTGCACAACGCAGCTCGACGCTGTCAGCGGCGTGGCAACGGAGGTGTGCAAACTGAGTTCACTACAGCAGTCGCTGCTCAGCGTAAGCGCGCTCTTTCAGGCCCTTGGCGCCGCGCTTTCGGGAGTCACAGGCACGTTTGTCGGCCGGCGTGGTACGGTCATGATAGGCGCTGCACTGGTGGCGGCAGGCGCCGCGGGGATGATCGGCACATCCCAGAACTACCTCAACTACATGGTCTGCAAGTGCATAAATGCGGTTGGTACTGGTCAGCTCTTCGTCGTGGGCATCACATACGGCACTGAGAGCGCGTTGCCAGACCAGCGCGGGCTCATGATGGGTATTCACAACGTCGCTCTGATCCGGGGCTACCAGTAAACCACAACGACTTTGAATTTCCGTTCCCACCTTCCAGCACCGGCATCCCAGACCGACAAGTGCTATTTCCGATTGAGATGCCCACGGCGCCCATGGGAGGCGGGCAGATTCCAGGACAGGCCAAGCTTCAGCAGACGCCGACGACAACAAAAGCAAAGTTGGCATTGGTGGATTGGTTCTCAACGAGCAACAGCAGCACGGCCAGTAAAGTTGCGGCTGCAGTACGAAGGCGCACGCGGTCCTAGGTGAGCTGGTCATGGACAAACAGAAAAGCGAGACGCACACTCTACGGCAGCTGGAGCATGTACGATCGCAAAACCAAACAGCGATGGAGACGACTAATGCCGTGCTCGCCTACTCCTACGCCAAGGACATGTCGTTACTATTCACGCTAGCGCTGGTCGTGTTCAAGACGCTTGGGTAGTACGCAGCAGCGGCATCAGCGTGCCACGCAAACGCCACCAGCCACCAGCCACCAGCCAGGCGAGCCGGCAAATCAGACATCGTTGACCGTACGGCTCTCGGCGGACGGCCTGCCCGGCTACGAGCTGGACGGCGAGGATGCGAACCACATTGTGCGGCAGCTGGTATTGTCGCGTCTGCACCAGGTGCAAAGGGTGGTCAAGGTCCTGTCGCAGCGGCTGCATGCCATGGCGGAGAGGGAGCAGCGGTCACGGGCGACTGGCGGCGGCAGTGGCAGTGGCATCGATGCCGTGGTGAGGGACCTGCTGTTCGACGACAACCCATTGCATCAGACCACGTCGCAGGGGCTGGCGCAACGGTTGGAGGCCAGTGTGCGCGCTCGATTGCGCGATCTGTCTCAGGCGTTGCTGACTGCGCTGCGAGACGGTGTACCCTGATGACTTGTATGTATGGCCTCAGAATTCAGCATGCGGTCGGAAGTCAGGATGCGGCTGACAACGGCTGCTATGTAGCGCCGGCCCGGGACGCTCCGCAGGTGCCTAGTGACCTGAGCTAATTCTGAGAGGTGAGATAAATCACCCAGCTAATTGGCTATAGACACATATGTCCAAGTATGTATACAAGTATAGACGTATCAAGTATATATAATTACACTTACTTGTAGTTGTCTTGATCATCTTATTCGATTTGACCAGTACTCCCAATGCCTTTGTAGGATATACTAATGATCAACGTCTTAGCTCGTAGGTAATTACTGAACTTCGCCAAGCGGAGCGGACGAAGGAGCCGCAGTTTTAGCCGAGCTGTACCTAGTCTCCCTGCGATCGGTCTAGACGGCTGGTGTCGCCACTTCCTTTCTCAACCTCTTCACTCCACACATGCATTCACACTTCGCACACAGACATCCGTGCTAAGGGACAAAGCCGCCCAGGTGCAATATAAAACTGCTCATGTATAGCTGACAATCTCAACAGCGGGCTCGCCCATGTGAACAGCGAGCGCAGTATTATCATCTGATTACTATATGAGACATCTAGCTAAGCACATTCTTTTAGATACCGCCCGCACGCGTTACTTCGAGCATGGACTATCCCCTCCTTCCTATCGGCGGCAGTTTCAGTCTCTCTTCTCCATCCTGTCCTCTTATACCCAGCGAGAGCTGCTGAACTTGGCGCAAATTCCCATTATGCCTCCACTGACTTCTCCTCTACCTCCAGCTTCGGCGTCTCCGTCTCAGGCAGCTTCACGAAAGGCACTAGCAGCGCGGCAAAGATGGTGGCGGCCGACACAACGATGCAGAAGGCGAACACGGCTGTGATGCCAACCATGTACGCATTGCGCACCTTGTCCAGCTGCGAACCGGTGTAGAGGGTCTGCAGCTCTCCTGCGCCGGCGCTCAGGACCCTGCCAATGTCAATATCTTTGGCTTCTTTAATCAACGTCTTCACCATCAAATTCGCAAAGATCGACTGCGCTGCAACGACAAAGTACGCGCCAGTCGCTGTCTGAAACGCTGCAATGTGTGTTAGCGTATTGCCACAAACCTGGATGCATTGCCCGAGTACTCACTGAAAATCATGCCGGTTGTTGCTGCGATGTCTTCCGCCGAGGCGAATGCCTGCAGCACGGTGACTGGAACCTGGTTGCCCAGCCCAATGCCGAGACCAAATGGCACCTGCGCTCCGATGTACCATGCCTTGGAGGTGTTGACATCCATGGCCCACAGTAGAGCCGCGCCGAGAGTCGTGAGGAGGCCACTGGTGATGGTGAAAGGGTGGATCATGCGCGTCTTGCCCATCATACCACCGCTCATCATCGCTCCTAGCGCATAGAATGCCATGAAAGGCAATGTGTACACACCACTGGTGATGGCCGATGTGCCCTTCACAGCCTGAAAGTAGATGGGAAGGTAGAAGAGAACCAAGAAGTTCGCTCCTGGGTTCAGCCAGCCGTAGATGCAGTTAGCCCAGGTCAAGCGCGGCTTCAAAAGACGCAACGGCACACCCGCATACTCTCCCTGGAGCCACTCAACAACTACGAAGTCGATGGTAAGCACGGGGAAGAGGACAAGCGTGGCAATGACTGAGCCATCTGACCATGGCTTGCTCAGACCCCCCCATTGCAGTGCCAATGTGAAGCAGATGAGCGAGGTCATCAAGAAGCTGAAACCAGGAATGTCCATGTGAAGGATAATCTCTTTCCACGTTGCCCGAGCCAGCTTGACATGCTTCGGAATGTGTAAAAAGAGGACTTGCAGGAAGATTGCGAAACCTCCGATGGGCAGATTGATCCAGAAGCACCAGCGCCAGCTAACCTCTGAAGTGAAGACGCCTCCTAGGACTGGACCTAGGATTGTGGCTGACATGACTGTTTCACATTAGCGCATTGCTCTTAAAAATCGCAGAAGCCAGGGCTTCTCGACTAATACTCACAAACGCCAATCCATATGCCAATCAATCCGGGACGACTACTCGGAGCAGCCGTGAAGTTGATGATAAGGACGGATCCGCTGAGACAGCCTAAAAATCCACATGGTCAGCCAGCAAGCCCATCGAAGCCTTGATCGGGCATCCCACTTACCTGAGCAACCAAGACCTTGGAGAGCTCTTCCCACGATCAATGCGATGCCGTTGGGCGCTGCCGCCGCAACGACACTGCCCACGAGATAGATACCAAGCGCCGCCATAAACACGTATCGCGCAGACAGGTACTTGTACAGCTTGCCCCATAGAGCACTGCTACTGCCGACAAGAAGGAAGCATGCGCCGCTGTACCAGCCGATATAATCCAAACCGTTGAAGTCCCTCGTGATTGCCGGAATCGCTGTGGCTACAATGCCCTGGAGTCGTGTGTCAGCACACTGCATGTCTTCAAGATGCATGCACGATACCTACCAGATCCAAGGAAGCGATGAGCGTGCTCAAGTTGATGGTCCCCATGATGGCGGCAAGGCGCCATCCAGTGTAGTACACGGGGGCCTCGTCGTCGCCATCGGCTGCCTTTGCCGCTGCCGCATGCTTTGCGTCGAGCGTGCCATCGACCGTCTTCTTCTCGCTGCTATCTCTCGACTCGGCGTATCGGGCATCAGCGCTGGATGCAGAGTCTGCGGCCATGTTCACCACAAAACGAGGCTGGGGAGGTCTAGAACCGATTCGGATCGCTTCGTTGCTTCGAATGGCGCAAGAGCGAAGGAAAGCGTGAGGAATGTAGTGTTGTATCCTCATGTTTCTTTCAAACATTATACAAAGCACCCGGCCGTGTCGCCTATGCATTGGCGATCCGGCGGTGGAATTGTGACTCTCGGCGGAGCCAGGCCATAGCCTTTGTTTGCTTCCGCCGACACTCGCAAGCGGGCCGGCGGAAGTCAGAGCAATGGCGGAATTCATTATTCTAGGCTAATAAGCGCGCCAAGCTCGGCGTGCAGGAGGCAGGAGCCGGCATACCTACAGGATGGGTGTGCTCGTGTCTATCGTCATGAAGGATCCATGGTAGACTATCACATCACTAGTCTACCGGCGGTAAGACACGCCGTTGCGGGTACCTAGTCTAACCGTAGCTGACATGCGTATTCTACGTCCTGCATCATGCATCTAATTTCCCATCACCCGCATCGGTATGCAGTCAGCTACAAGTTCGTCGATCGGCGCAATTCCGCTCCGGCGGCCGGCGGTCGAATGACTTCGGTGGTCGAATGGCCTCGGCGGTCGAAGCAAAGCGCTCACCTTTGTTCATATTATACACTGTACACAAAGTTGCATCGCGAGACGATGTAGCACGTCGTGACACTGTCCAGCGTCACCACTGCCGCTCCCACCAGAATGGCCTCGGTTTCCACCGACGATGTAGACGGACCCGGTGATTCCAAGCGGCGGAAGCTGCGCAAAGGCACTCACAGCTGCTGGGCTTGCAAGCGGCGGAAGGAGAAGTGCGTCCCATTCGCAGACGATCCAAGCATTTGTCTTGGCTGTAGGAAGCGTAGCACTCCCTGCCTCGCCCAAGACCAACCCGAGGAGACTACGGATCAGTTCTTGCCCGCCATCGCCACCGCCATCGCTGCGAACGCGAACCCCAGGACCGCGCCCGCGACAGGGGTCACAGCTCTTCCTCCCCTGTGTGCTCCGTTTCTCGAGCCAGCGCCGACGCATATACGCCCCTCATATAGCCATCTGTCTGGCCGCATTCCATCCATGGCAGAAATATCCAAAACCCTCCATGCTGCACTGCCTTCGTCAGAAGAATGCGAGATCATATATCGAGCAAGCAGTCGACACTCGGCTATGCTGAATGGCTCTACGCTTACTATGCCGTACGCTTGGCTGGATCCCAACGGTCCCACATCGTCCGGCTCATTGCCCGCACCAGCTCGCGTAGATTCCCACCCAGTGCTCTTAGCCAGGCACATACTGAGCATAGTCACGCTTCTTCAAGACCTGCACCCGAATATTCACCACGAGCTAGCTGGTCTTCATGAGCCGCCGAGGGTAATGGCAGAGCGTCTTGCAGAGCTTGCGATTGGCCTGGTCACCTCTAAGGACCGAATGTTGGCCAGCGTAGAAGGATTAGAGTGCGTTGTACTGGAGAGCGTCTATCATGGAAATTGTGGCAGTCTGCCCCTTAGTTGGATGGCTTGCCGCAGAGCAATGCTCCTCGCGCAGCTCCTCGGCCTGCATGCGCCGGCTACTGCCAAGCAATATCGAGTTCTGGACCACGCAACCCGATGTGATCCGCAGTACATGTGGTTCCGCATCGTCCATTACGATCGCTATATGTGCCTTCTTCTTGGTCTACCTCAGGGCTCTACAGATGTCAGCATGGCTAGCGAAGCACTGCTCGCCACTGATACCGCGATGGGCGGCGTTGAAAGAGTGCAGTGCGTTATCGCTTCACGCATACTGCAGCGCAACGAATCCGACCCAACAAACGTTGACTTCAGTGTAACCCAAAGTCTGGATAAAGATCTGCAGCGTGCTGCACAGACTCTCCCCAGCAAATGGTGGCTGATCCCGGATCTTGGAAACCCAACGCAGACCAAACAGGAAGTCTGCTGGGACGTGCAGCGACTGTATGTGCAGATTTTCCACTTCAATCTCCTCAATCAGCTTCACGTACCTTACATGTTGCTATCTTCTACTGATCGGCGGTTCGCATACTCAAAGTTCGCCTGCGTCAATTCTTCGCGGGAGATCCTTTCTCGCTTCGCTGTGTTACGCAGATCGAACCAAGTCGCCTACAACTGCCGCACTGTCGACTACTTAGCCGTCATGGCTGCAGTGACGCTTCTTCTAGCCCACCTCGACAGCTATCGCCACCCTTCGCAGGTCGACATCATGACGCACTTGTACCTAGGCGACCGGGCCATGATAGAGCAGGCACAGGAGAATTTACAGGAGGTTAGTCGGCTCAACGAAGATTCGCTCAGTCGACAAAGCGCGGAACTTCTGCGGCGACTGCTCGCTATCGAAGCGGAAGCCGCTGATGGCTACGATGCCCCAGCGCATAATATTGTGGTGCAGCAAGTTGCGCACAACGCACCTCTTGTGGAGAAGGGCGAAGAAGACGCTTCGCAGATGCACATTCCTTACTTTGGTCTAATAAAATTCGCGTTGGAAGGCATAGCCGCTCGGGCAACATGCTATCCGAATTGTTCAATTGGGAACAGCGACGTGCGGTCGCAGGCGCCAGTTCCACACTCTGCCGCGGGTCTTAATACTCCATATACCTCCGCCAGCAGCTCTCAGCGGGGACTCGACGATCCAGGGACTACGCTCGACACGCAAACCAGCGACGAGCGCGAAAGTCTAATGCTGGCGACGCCATACAACTCCGCTGGAACAGTGAGTCCTGCTGTAAGGGTGAGTCAGCAATCAGGTCTCGCTACCGGCGTCGCAAGTGTGCATGAGGATGTGTGGAATCCAAGATTCTTAGAGGGTGGCTTCTTTGATCCTCTGTTGCCTGGTCTCATAGGAAATGACGAATGGTCCTTGGAGGGGATTGATATGGATTATTTCAAACGGCTGATGGCTGGCTCTACGTAGAGGGAGTACCCGCGAATCTCTTACAATGGCATCAAGCGATGGAATGTATCAATGGCAGCAGTGAGTCTGACAACGAGTATCAAGGATTCAAACATATCGCACAGCCTGCCTACGACTTCCCTATCTACCCTATATTACTCTCTCCCAGGCGCTGCAAAGTTCGTTTGTCGTGTGGCTGCTTGACGCTTCACGGCAAACTCCGCTTCCTCGAACAGCAGTCTTGCGTCTTTGACTTGTTGCTCCATGTCAGCATCCCATATCCAATGCATCTTATCCTTCAGCGCTTCGAACATCGGTGCAGCTTCCATCGTGATCCCTGGCTCGTTGCCAGACAACAGGCGACCCACCTCGGAACTCGTCACGACAACCTTCTGGCTGCGGAAACGGCGCGTCGTATCGCAAGCCTGTAGCACCGCACTTACTGTCTCTTGCTCTGTGAACGGTGATTCACTTTGTCGAGCTGGGTCGAAGCAATCTCCCAACAGGCGGTACATCACCAAGGCATCTTCAACAGCTTGGCCGGCTCCGGCACCCAGGAAGGGCGCCGTGGCGTGTGCGGCATCGCCCATGATGTATACACGGCCTTTGTGGAAAGTAGGCGCCGGCGGCATTTCCCAGATCGACCAGCCGAGAGTACTGCCGTCGTTTGGCACCAGGGTAACCTGTCTCTTCACAAAGTCTGCGTAACCCGCAAAGCGACCGTTAAGGTCATCAGTATTCACCGGTACATTCCACTTGTCCTGCTTCACTGGGCTGTTGTGGAATCTGGTCACCCCGATATAGTAGAGCGTGTTGTTCGCCAGAGGGAAGCCATACACTACGCCGTCTTTGCCGCAGGTTATGCTGAACTTTTGTGTCACGTCCTCCAGGGCTGTCTTCGCTACGGCGATTGGCACTGTGCAGCGATAGATGATGCCGCCCGTGAAGAAGACATCGGAAGCAGGATTGTCGGCGCCGAGTACGTGTTTGCGAATCACGGAGTGGATCCCATCGGTCCCAATCACCACGTCTGCCTCTGCCTGTGTTCCATCCTTGAAGTGAAGCTGGATAGGACCATTTTCAAGATTACGGAAATGAAGGCAGCTTGTATGTGCTCGGTCGCGAGCCATCGACCATTGTTCCGCATGTATAGCTTCTAACAATCTCTGCAGACACTGACTTTGCCTCCGCGCTCGGCCCTGGCGGGTTCTCATGGAACGTCGTCCGATCAGAATCGGATGAGCTAATCTTCAAACACGCTGGCGAGAGTGGCGCTAAAACGTCTGATGGGACTAAACTAGAGTCTCTTACCTTTGAACCATACTCAGAGGGCGAATTCAGTACCGAGGATCACCTTGCCAACCCCGGACGTTTAACTACGGCAACCTGGAATCGCAAGAGTGGCGAGACTGGCACGATTCAATTTGGACACGTCATTGATGCCAGCGGTCGCCACGGCATTATGTCTACGAAGTATGGGCATTATCAACTCCGTGGGATACTTATGTTGTCAAAGGCTGACTATCGCTTCCAGATACCTCAAGAACCGCCGGTTCAATTAAGGACTGAAGAACATCGCGAACTGGACTTACTGGAAGGGTGCTACCAAATACAACGCGGGCAGTGAGACTGAAAACTCGCCATTCTTCGAGGCTCTGTCAGGCAGGAGGTGGCCAGACCGTTCTAGGTGACATTGCTGACATCATTGCGATAGACGGGAGCGGATGGGTGTGGGCGATCCCCCTGCACAACGGCACGCTCTCCTGCAGTATTGTTGTTTATTAGGAGCTCTTCTTCGCCAAAAAGAAGGCATCCGGACTGAATGGCCTCTCTTTCTATAAGGAATATCTCAAGCTTGCGCCGCAGACCAACTCTATGGTTGCAAATGCCGGAATAGTCAGTGAGATGAAGCAAGCTTCAGACTGGTGCTACGGCGCTTCTGCGTATGCTGGCCCAGGTTATGGGATCGTTGGAGACGCTGGCTGCTTCGTCGACCCGTACTTCTCCTCCGGTTTACACCTCGCTCTGACGTCCGGTCTCTCAGCGGCGGTTACAATCCAAGCCATCCGCCGTGGACAGGCTGGAGAAGAGCAAGCTGCCAAGTGGCATGCCATCAAGGTCTCGGAAGGTTACACTCGTTTTCTGCTGCTTGTCATGACGGTTCTGCGGCAATTGAGGAAGAAAGAAGCAGTACTCATTACTTCTGAGCAGGAAGAAGGTTTCGATATGGCGTTTAAGACCATACAGCCGGTCATTCAAGGCGTCGCTGACACAAACACGGAGGATGCCGATGTTCAAAGCCGAGCAGCTAAATCATTCAACTTTGGCCCGGAGTCTATGAACGTGTCGTCTGCGGCAGAGGATGCGGTAGTGAAGGAGATTCGAGAGGCAGAGAACAGACCGGAGATGCTGGAGAAGCTGACAACGGAGGAAGTTTCCATCCTCGACCGGATCACTAAGCGCACGTTCGCACACGAGAAAGATGAGCTCAATCTCACCTATTTCACTGGTGAGGTGATTGATGGATTTTCAGCTAGACTTGTGCGCGGCGAGCTCGGCTTCGTCAATCATGCAACCCAACCGGCCACTGCTGATCAGCCCGCCGTCAGTGCTGCGGTTGATATGAGTGGACTGGATCGCAGCATCAAGCAGGTAGCATGAAACACAATTTAGCTACACATGATTGTTTGAGCATAGGTTCTAGATAGCTAATGCTAACGCTCGTAACTCAATTCGTATCAAGATCCATGCTTTTCAAGAAAACGCTGTTCAATTTAGAACCCTATAAGGTTTGTTTCGTGTGAGGACCACTATAGACTAAATTGCTTGACGCGCGCAAGCGATTTTGTCACGGTATTGCTCATTCACTCATGGCGTGCTCCTGTTCAGTGCCGCCACAGTGCTGTCTGACTGCCGACGAGATCTGCGTATCTTGCACTATGCCTTGGGTAGCATCGCATCGAGACAATTGCATAAGTCGAAGTCGTGCTAATCCCACTCAGGGCTGTTTGCACCCCGGAGCCGAGCCTCGACGCGGTATATTGAAAATATGCCGAGTGCCAAGACATTCGCCGTGAAATGTACCGCATAACCCCAATCCATCCGCAATAACGGGTAACGAAAACAAGGGCGCTGGAGATCCTCCGAGCACCGATCTGGTACAGATCTGATATGCAATATGTCTTACGATCTGGCTCTCGCATCGCTGCGTGTGGCGACTCGGTGTCCGTTGGATCATACTAAATCCGGCGCAGCCGCTGAAGTACGTAGGGTTGAGTAAGCTGATCTATCGCGCCGATTTTATTCTCCAGAAAGATGAATTGAAGATGGGTTCTCTCGCAGAGGTCGTGAAAGGATAGTCTTTCCTGCGCAAAGGGGACCGCAATGACTACGATCCCGAAAGATGGCAAGCGAGTCCGGGCGATCTTCCGGAGCGATTGCGAGTAACTGGCCTCAAGGTACTCGTGGTAGGAGCTGGTACGGGTGGGCTGATGTCCGCCTTGGAGTGTTGGCGTAACGGGCATGAAGTCGTAGGTATCTTGGAACGAAGCGAGAATCCCGTGTTCGCGGGTGAGTGTTACAGTGTTTTTGCATTTATAGCACCAACGTGGAAGCCTGACCAGTATGCATTGACCAGGCGACATCATCATCTTCGGACCATCAGCCATAAGGACACTGAGGCATTGGCCACAGATGTGCAAGGAGCTGGCAGAAGACAGCCGCGACAGTGAGACGTATTACCGCAGGCATTACGGCAAATTGATTTTAGGCCCCTCGGTGCCGATATACAACGATCCGGAGTATCTGAAAGAGCGTCGAGGCCTGCCTTTCGTGGCACCGTTCCAGATACGGCAGAAGTTCCATCAAATGCTTCGACAAGTCGCTCGGATAGGCCTCAGGGTTCAGTACGGCCAGCGCGCTGAGAAGTACTTCGAGGAGGACTCAGTCGGAGTGGCCGGTGTGCTCACACAGGACGGAGTGCAACATGTCGCCGATTTGGTCATAGCGGCCGATGGCCATCACTCGAACTCTGAACTTCTCATCGCCGACAGGCATCTGCCCGCACGCTCGAGTGGCATGTCAGTTTACCGCACAACTTTTCCGACGGAATTGGCGATGCAAAACGACGCCTTCCGAGAGCAGTGGGGCGAGCGCGTCAAATAGGACACTTCCCAAGAGTACTGACTGGGACCAGGAATGCACATTGATATCCTGATCTCACCAGATCTTGCCGCCTGGGGATTGACGCCTCGGGACCAGTTCTTGCTACCAGGAGGCAGTGAGCCAAAGGAATCTTGGGATCCAGATGTCAGCTCGTAGGAGGTATTAGGTGTTTTGAACAGCGTCCCAGATTGGCATCCTGCTATCGAAGGTCTCGTCAGTTCGACGCGTGAAGGCTCAATAACGCACTGGCCCTTATTCTGGCGCAATCTGCGCCCTGAGTGGACATCGAAGAGTGGTAGAGTGGTCCAGGTCGGAGATGCAGCGCATACCACTGTCCCATCCTCGTTCAGCGGAGGTACCTTGGCGATTGAAGACGCTGTGACGCTTGCGGCTTGCCCAAGACACGCGTGCACCGATAACGCTTCCAAAGGTGGACCACTGGGTGCACGTGTTTACAACTTGCTGCGCTATGAGCGCGTCAGCGGCGTCCAGAAGATGGCATTCGTGAATTCCCAGCTTATGGGCGCAACCAACTGGGAAAACATCCGAAAGGACCCAAAATAGATTCGGCTCAAGTTCCCAAACTGGGTGTTTCGACATGATGTTAAGACGTACGTCGACGGGAAGCTCAGCCAGGCCCAGGCGCACGTGCTAGAAGGCCGATCTTTCCAGAATACTAACATTCCGGCCGGCCATGTCTCTAAGCCTTGGACAATTGAAGAGATCCACAAGAGCATTGCAGAAGGAAATGTTCTTGAGGATATCCTAGACGGCGACTGGTCATAACTAGCGTAGAAGAGCGAGACTAGACTGGCTGGTATCTGTACCTCACGAAAGTTCTATCCCACGAAATTGCTCTACCCGAGAAGAAGACTAAAATCCTAGTAGAAGTTTACATAACTTTAGTAGTAGCGATAAGCACCGATAAGGAATAGAAAGGTAGAACTCTAGAAGTAGAATTCTAATTACTTAGAGTTAGCTATGTAATAAGACACAAGATATCTAAAGAGATAGATCTATATAATATTATCTTATATTTAATAGTTTATTTAGTTTCTTAATAGCTCTACTTATTTTAGAAATATATAGATATAAATAGAAAAGAGAAAGTTATAGTTAGTAACTAGATTCTTTTTTTATATAACGTACTCTATAAGTATACTAGTTACCTAAGTGTACTAGTTACTTTTACTAAGACTATACTAATACTATAACTACTTTATAGTACTATAGTATATAGTACTATAGTATATAGTAGTATTCTACTATACTATATAGTATATTGTACTAATCTATAGTACTTTATATATCTTTCTTATATATTTTTCTATTATATCTTATCTTGCTATATATGCTATAGTGCTTTAAAGACTAAGTGCTTTTATTAATATATAATCTTTTCTTTATCTTTTTTTTATTACTATAGGCCTTAAACTTCTTTAGAGTAGTTAGCTATACTTTTTTAGTAAAAGTTAAAGTTTTTTTTTACTATACTTACTTTCTTTTATATAATTTATAACGTGTAGCAGCCTTATTAGCTACCTATAGATTAGTAACCTAGTTATATACTAAAACTAGTAAATATACTATTAGCTCTACGCCTTTAGTAAGCTAATTAAGAGTATTAACTATAGATATTAGTAAGCTATTAGTATGTCTTTAAATTCTCTCTTAAATTAGCTTTAATTAAAATCTAAATTCTAGCGTATTACTTAGTGTTTTAGACTTCTATATACTATTATCTATAGTAGATAGTATTAGCATATATAGCTATACTTTAAGCTTAGATATTATAGCCTCTAGATTAAGTAGAACTAGGCTAGTATTTCTAAATTCTTTCTAGATATTACTCTTTATAATTAAAACATTAAAAGCTACTTTAAAGTATAGTAAGAACTTAAGTTTAGTAATATAAGTAATCTTACTCTATATTAGCTACTTAGCTTAGTAGCTATAGACCTTTTTTAATAGAAAAAAGCAACTTATATTAAGTAGCTATAGTAGATGTAAAAAGTATAGAGAAATATATAAAGTAATAATCTTATACTTTTTAGAGTACTAGTAGAATTTAACTAAGTTATAGCTCTTATAGCTATCTAGAATTAGTATCTAATAGCTACTAATAGTACGTGTTTTTGTATACTTATTAAAGTGCTTTAACTACTTAACTCTAAGCTTATTATTAGTCTAGCTATTTTTAAAAACATTAATAATCTAGTTATTAGATATACTAGACTCTTTATACTAGATAGAGAGATAGTACTTACTAGAGAAGATAATAAAGAGTAGAATAAACTAGTGTTACAATTCTATATAGAGAGAGCGGCACAGTAATAAGTATTATCTAACTAAACCTCTAACTTCTCTCTAAAGAAACGACAAGTGGAGAAAGATAGAACACCTAGAGTTAATATATAACTACTTATTAATAAGCATAACACACGTAACCGCTTGTTAACAAGCATAATATAATATGCTTGTCTATAAGCACTTTTATATATTTTATTAAACTAACTCTAGTTGCTTATTAACAAGCATTATATCTTCTTAGTATATAGATTATAGAAATATAACTCTTATAGTTTATGTTTAACTTTGTTAATTAACTTTATTATTAAAATATCTTAACTCTGCTTATAAAATAGATAGTCTACTCTATACTCTTTTTTACAACTCTAGTTGCTATAGTCTTTAACTAGATAACTACTCTTTTAAGAATCTCTGCCCGTACTTATCTCTAAGACCTAATTAAACGACTACTTATAGACTTTGTCTAAAGTGTAAAACTTAACATTTTAAACACTCTTAAAATAAGTACTATAGAATCTCGCGCTATCTCTAGTAGCTCTAGCATAGATATAGACACGGAAGCAACCGTCTACATATTAACTATAAACGTTAACAAACTAGACTAATACTATAGAGAACGCAGCAAGCTTAATAACTAGCTTATATAGTAGAACCTCTTCTTTACCTTTTAAGATAAGAAGATTTCTAAGAGCAAATAAGTAGTTCTTGTTACTAGTTATATACAAGGCAAAGTGTTCTAATAGATTAAATCTTTTATATAGTAGTACTAGGCTAGCGATACACTAAAAGACGTAAATACGTAGATAAGCAACTTTAATAACTTTAAGAAAAAGATTAAACTAGTCTTTAGAGTTTCTAACAAACCTACTATTACTTAACACAATATTTAGAAAATTAAGTAGAATAAGTTAGCCGCTAACTACGCCGCAGAGTTTTAGCAGCTTACTACTAACACTAACTAGAATAACACTATCTTAATAACTATGTTTAGACAAAAACTAAAGCTTAAAATTAAGAAGAAACTTATACGCACTAGCATAAGTGTTAATAATCTTAATAATCTTATTAATATCTCTATTAATATTAATATATAACTATATAAACTTTAGTAAGAGCTTTGTAATAACTCTAGAACACGCGTTGTTACTATCGCTAGTAATCACCCACTAAAGAACTAATAGCGTAATAATCTAAACTAAAAATAATAAAAAGAATATTATTAGTCTAACACTAGCTAACGCATCTATAGCAACACGCAGAGTAGATACTTTAGACTAAAGACTATAAATCTCTTAAATCTTAATAAAGAACTACTACTAGAACAATAAAACACGAAGAGTAGAGAAGAATATTACTTCTATAAGAATAGTAGTAAGAACTGCTATAACTGTAGTAAACTAGGCTACTTTACAAGAGACTATAAGATAAAGAACAAGATTCTTTAATAGCTTAATATTCTTACCCGCAAAGACAATACCACAGATACTAGTAACTAGAAAGTAGTTACTAATAATATAGAACAACTTATAGAAGATCTAGAGTTTAGTTTTAAAAATAATAACAAATGCATTAAATCTTCTATTTATGTAGCAACTCTCTACTACAACTCTATAGAAGATAAAGAAGAAATAATTACTAATAACAACCACTACTATAAGGCAATTAAATGCTATATAGAAGAAAACATTATTAAAATAGACAAAAGACATAGTAGACTATTTTAAAGATAGAGAAGTCGCTACTTTAGCTTTAAAAACAAGAAACTTATAGTTTTTAAATATTAACTAGAGAATATTACTATAGAATAAGCTATACTTAATAACAACAGAACTCTCTATAAAGAAATAAAGAACTATTAATACATAATAGATAATCTTTTAGATAGTTCTTAATCTTTAATAGTTAAAGAAACTAGTACTTAACGCTAGTAACGCAACTGTCGCAGAATAAAACATACACGTTAGTAGAATAAAACAGTCTATACGCGGTGGTGCTAGAAGCTTATACACTATAAAAAAGACTTAGAACACAGTAAATACAACTTAGTAATTAATAAACTTATTAGACAACTTAAACAAGATATTACTAACTACTACAATAGCTTAAGAGACCTTAAAGAAGCTAAAGACTAACTATAGTGTAAAAAGAAACTATAGCGTAGTAGTAAATAAATATAATAGTATCTATAGTTATCTTTAGCTAGCTTACAACCTTAGTATAGTCTAGACATTAGAAATTCTAAACATAGAGACCTTATATAGATAGCTTACAGCAATAATCTATACAAAGTACACTATAACGCTAAGATTAATAATAAATAGTTTTCTAAAGAACACACCTCTTATTACACGTAGTAGTATAACTATAAGAATAACCTATATAAAATACATCTTATTAATAAATATAACCATGTCTACTTTTCTAGAATAGACAATCTCTAAGCAATTATTTAGATATAGTTAGTAGTTAACAGACAGTGCTATAACGCGCACTAGCAGAACTACCTAAACTAGAACTATAATATTTACTAAGAATATAAGAAATATAATAGATTTAAAGATAAGTTTTTTTTAGAATAGCGCTAGAAAGCGCTAGAGATTAATTTATTAATTTTATTAGAACTAATCGCCTTATTAAGCTTACTATTATACTAAATAGAATAGAGCTATTAGCACTATTAGACTTAGAAGTCTAGAGAAACTATATATTCTATACAGTAGTAGAAGAAGCTAGACTTTAACTATAGTATAAGAAAGAACCGTACCTACTATAAGTAGCTAACAGAGAGCTAATGCTAGAGAAAGAAAGAATTACGCTTAAAGTTTAAAATATTATTCTAAGAATATATAACTATAAAAAGAAGTTAGATCTTAATATTCTTAAAACAGCTGTCTATAATGTTATATTAGAACTACTATAGTTATAAAAGCATAATCTACAAATTAACTAGAAGAAGTAATAAATCTTATTTAATAGATGTAAGCACTATATAGCTGCACTAATATCTACGCAACGTACACCGCAGTTAGTAGATAAGAAGAAGATTAATAATATCTCTTTAATGTATAAAACACGCTAAGATAGAGCAATTAACTACAATATAAAGAAATAATAGTTAGTAGTTAAAAAGAAGAATAGTGCACTTTCTAATATTTTAGATAAATATAAGAGTTATATAGAACTCTTTTAGCATAAAAAGACTACAAAGGTATTACTATAGCATAAGCTATAGAATTGCGATATTAAGCTCTAGAAAGAGAAGAAACTACTTTTTAGATCTATATATAGACTTTTAGAAAAGAAACTTAAGATACTATATAAGTATATTAAAAAAAACCTTAAAAAAGAATTTATTAGAGAATTAGAATCTCTAGCGGGATTCTCTATTATCTTTATAGCTAAGAAAGACAGCTTGCTACGCCTATATATTAACTATAGAAAGCTTAACAATATTATAATTAAGAATTAATATCTACTACTAAATATTAAGAAGTTACAAGATAGACTTAGTAGAGTATAGTACTTTACTACACTTAACTTACGTAGAGCGTACAACTTTATATATATAAAGAAAAGCGAGAAATAGAAAATAGCGTTTAGAACCTATTATAGTTATTATAAGTACCTAGTTATGCTATTTAAGCTAACTAATGCACTAGCTACGTGCTAGGCTCTAATTAACAACATATTAAGAGCGCATCTAGACAGAATAATAGTAGTATATCTTAATAACATTCTAGTGTATAGTAAGACACTAGAAAAACACATAATTTATATTAAAAAAGTGTTAGACTATCTAGAAAGAGCAGATCTCCGCCTAAAACTAAAGAAGTGCGAATAGTATAAAAAAGAAGTAGAATTTCTTAGCTATATTATAAAAAGATATAAAGTAAAGATAAGCCTAAAAAAGATTTAGATTATAAAGAATTAGCTAACGCTGAAAATGTTTAAAAAAATTTAGAAATTTCTTAGCTTTATTAACTTTAACTAAGGCTTTATTAAGAACTACTCTATAAAAGCGCTACTACTTACTAAGTTAACGCAGAAAGACGTTCTATTTAAATAGAAATAGACATAAGAAGATTTCTTCTAGTTACTTAAATAAGTATATATAGAACTATCTATAATAATTATATTTAAGAGTAGAAAGCTACTTTAGATTAAAACTAATATTTTAGATCTAGCATTAGAAGCTTGCGCAACGTAAGAACAAAATAGCCTATAGTATCTAATTATCTACTATTTATAAAAGTTTATAGAACTAGAAGAAAACTATAATATATATAACAAGAAACTTATAGCAATTATATTAGCTCTAAAATATTAGAGAATCTATGCGGAAAGCTGCTTAGATTTTACTATATATATAGACTATAAGAACCTAGTCTATTTTATAATAACTAAGATTCTTAATAGAAGACAAGTTAGATAGTTAGAGTTACTAAGAAGATATAAGTTTAAGATACTATATACACTAGAAAAAGACAATAGTAGAGCTAATATACTTAGTTAACAACACAACCTTACTAGAACAAAAACAATTAATAAGCACACTATACTTAGAATTAATAAGAATAAATTCTTAGAACTATTTTAGTAGCTTAACAACATAATGCGGGTTTAGTAGAAACAACGCATTTTATTATAAGTACTAGAGAAACTTTAAGAAGAAATTATAGCTAGTTATTACAACAATCTACTATATAGACACTCTAAAATCACGCGTATAATAAAACTTATTAAAAGACACTATAAGTTTAAGAATATAAAGAATAAGATTACTAAATATATTAAAAACTATGTTGATTGTTAATAAAATAAGCACAGCACGCACATAAAATATAGAGAAATATAGATAATAAAGCTACTAATAGCACTATAAATAAACTTTACTATAGACTTTGTTATATAGTTATCTGTCTTTAAGAACTCTGTTACAGAATACGTCTATAACTTAATCTTTATTATAGTAGATAGATTTACTAAGTACGCTAAGATAATACTATTCTAATATAGTTATACTGTAGAGCAGCTAGCTCGCGTATTTTTAGACTAGATAATTAGATACTATAGTATACTAGAATTTATTATTAGTAATTAAGATAAGCTCTTTACGTTAAACTATTAGACTACGCTGCTAGCAGCTATTAGTACTAAAAAGAAGCTATTAACTGCCTACTATCTATAGACAGATAGATAGACTAAAAAAACAAATTAGACTATAGAAACATATCTACAGATTTATAGTAACTAGTAATAAAACAACTAGGTTTTGCTGTTATCTATAGCATAGATTACATACAATAATAAATTATTAAAAGTAATAGATATAACACTATTCTTCGCGAATTATAGAAGACATCTAAATCTCTTTACAAGAAGTCTAGAAACAACTATTTAGACTAAATTAGCAATATTCTTAGTAGCTAAACTAAAGAAAGTATACTAGAAATTGCTAGAAAACATTAGTAAGACTTAAGAATAAGCAATCTCTTATATTAACTAGAAAAGAAAAACAGCATCTTAGCTAAAAAAAAGAGATAAAGTCTATCTTCTTATAAAAAATCTTTAAACGCGAAGACTAACAAAAAAACTAGACTATGTTAAAGTTAGACTTTTTTTTATTTCTTAGCAGATAAGCTTAGTTAACTATAGACTTAACCTACTAAAGAATATAAAGATCTATCTAGTATTCTATATCTCTCTATTAAAACTAGCTGACTCTAGAACGCCTATCTAGAAAAACTTCTATTATTAAGCTAATAGCAAAGATAAATAGAAAGTTAAAAAAATAGTAACATATAAAGAAAATAGCAATTAACAAAAGTATCTAGTTAAATAGTTAGAATATCTAGACTTAGAAAACATATAGAAACTATCTACACATCTTAAAAGTTGCCGCTAATTAGTACGTAAGTACTATAGTTTGCTACAAACTCTTTAATTAAGCTAAAAGCACTCTAGGTAGCTAGTAAGGTATATATACTAATAGACGCTGCGGGATAGTTAGAATTAACTTTCTTAGCTAGATTTAACTTGCCTGTCTTAACTATTCTATTTACTAAACATAGCGTCTTTTGCTGCGCGCGTTTATTTGCCTATTTTAGAATTTTCTTATTACGCAACAATCGTATAATAATAGTTGTAAGAAGTAACTTATCTTTTTCTATCTTCTTTTTATACTCCTCGCAAGTCTTATTTAACAACAACTAAGATATATTTATATATAGCTTACTAGTCTTTATACACTTAGCACACTTTAGACTTTTTAGACTATCTAGTATAATATAGCACTCGTGACCGCTAAAGAAATAACGGTTATAGAGAACTTTAGCAGATATATTAGCTTAGCGAATTTCTAATATAAGATAGATATTATAAGCGTATAAAAACATCTTAACTTATAGGTTACTAGATATAGAGATCGCGGATTATATAAATCTTTAAAATACAATTACGTAGTTTAAGAATAAACTAAAGAGAAAGAGAGAATAGTATTACAATTCTATATAAAGAGAGCGGTATAGTAATAAGTATTATCTAACTAAACCTCTAACTTCTCTCTAAAGAAACAATAAGTAAAGAAAGATAGAATACCTAAAGTTAATACATAACTACTTATTAACAAGCATAACACACGTAACTACTTATTAACAAGTATAGTACAATATGCTTGTTTATAAGCACTTTTATATATTTTATTAAACTAACTCTAGTTGCTTGTTAACAAGTATTATATCTTCTTAGTATATAGATTATAGAAATATAACTCTTATAGTTTATATTTAACTTTGTTAATTAACTTTGTTATTAGAATATCTTAACTCTACTTACAAAATAGATAGTCTACTCTATACTCTTTTTTACAACTCTAGTTGCTATAGTCTTTAACTAGATAACTACCTCTTTAAGAACCTCTGCCCGTACTTATCTCTAAAACCTAATTAAACAACTACTTACGAACTTTGTCTAAAGTGTAAAACTCAATAACTAGCTCTTTATATTAATACTCTAGATAATACTAGTCTACTTTTAGTTACTTTACTATACTATCTTTAGTCTCTTTTAATACTTAGAGTCTATAATAACAGCTTCTATAGATATAATGTCTATTATAAAGCTAGACTTATTTAAGTTATAGATATCTTTATCTAGAATACTATACTTAGCTTTAGTATTCTCTACTAAGTAGAACTAGTCTCTAATTATTTTAGAATTCTTATATAGAGCTCTTTTATAGTTATACTTATAATTAAATTTAACTTTAAGCTCTAGCTAATATTTAATAAAGTGAGTAGCCTAGTTCTTACTAATATAGAGATAGTAGCGCTTAGTAAGTAGAGAATTAGCTATATGTTCTATATTAGTAAGCTAGAGTAAGTATTTTTACTTATCTAGCTTTAATATATACTAGATAATTATCTTCTTTTTATTCTTTATAAGATTTATAGTATTAGATATGTAGTTATAGTATAGAGTAGCTTTAGTAAGTTAGTTACTAAGTATACTTTAAGAGATATTATAGATTACTATAGTATATTACTAAGAGAGCGTTGCGTCTTATTAGATAGCCTAAAGAGTAAGCTATATATCTACTTTATTAGAAAGCCTTTTTATATTACTATGTTAAGATATTGTTAGTAGAGTAAAGTTTAGTGTAGTCTTAGTAAAAGTAACTAGTACACTTAGGTAACTAGCATACTTATAGAGTACGTTAGAGGTAAAGAGAACTCTAATTAAACTTATAAATTTCTAATCTACTTATAATTAGCTTAGTAACTTAGATTTTCTTAATAAATAAATTTCTATTTTTAAAAATCTCTTTTTTTCTAATTCTTTCTAAGAGCCGCTTAGTTCTAAGCGTTGCTTAGGTATTCTTAGATCCGAAGTGTTTGTGCAGCGGTCATAGCCAGAGATATCCTAAGGAGAGCATAGGGGCATATCTAGCAGCGCAATCCGGATTACCACTTGCCCTAAAGGCTATGCTCTTGCCTGAAGGATAAGGGAGAAAATCTGACCTAGCAAAGTAGAATAGTTAGGGTTAGACTTCACTTTACCTCGCAGCAGAGAACGGATATTATCTAATATCGGAACTAATGATTGACGAGGGGACTGAGGTCAACGCGCATGGTGGACGGTACGGCAACACACCCCAGGCGGCTTTATATAGAGGCCACAAGGCGGTCGTGGAGCTGCTACTTAAGAACGGCGCTGATGTCAATGCACAGGGTGGAAGTTTCGGCCACGCACTCCAGGCGGCTTCATTTGGAGGTTACAAACAGTTGCTCAAGACAGAAATTTGATCAGCCAGATCCTATTAGCGCAGAACAAAATGCAGAATTATGTGAGAATCCCTGAAATTAAGCCGGCACCGTGAACTTGTCGAGCTGGTCCACAATTACCCCGATATCCTTCCAGATCCTCTTCCTATTCTGCAAGCCTTTCAAATCCTTCCAATTTGTCGTGATATCCGTATATACCTTGTACCAATTCGTCTTCGATGCTGGCAATCCCGTCACTATCTCCTTCAACGCTTCAGCCCGTCCCTTCTCTAGAAACGTATTGTACCTCTGCGAAAGGTAACCGTCCACGTGTTGCTTCCAGGCATCAAGGGCCTCGGGTAGACTCTCTCTTATTATGTTTTCTGTTCTGGCGCGCCATGCTGCAGTTTCTGCTTCGACCTTCTGATGTTGTTCGACGTCCTCGAACTGGACTGTCGCCCACATGAAAGGGAGATCGTCGCTCCATACCTCCCACAGATAAGGCATCTCCCTCAAGAGTAAATCACGCCAGAGCAGGATCGGTAGTTGGCGAAAGGTGCGTGAAGTGAGACGTAGGTTCGCGATGTCGGACGAGTTGAGGTATGATAGTGTTTGCAGTCGCAACTCAAGGGGAAGGCGGCTGAATGCGTCGCCGCGGTTGTCACCTGTCGGAACATCAAATGCCCCGTCGCGTGGGTCGAATCTATCGTCTTTCTCAATGGCAGCTTGCAACATGGGCGCAAGACGAGGAATGAGCAGAGGATTTGCACTAAGATATTCGCATCCGTCTAGGTGGTCCCACCATTGCGAGGAACTTGATCTAACATTGGGATCGCTGCTGACCCGATCGACCTCCAAAGGATTGTGGGGATCGAATATCCACTCACCAAGCGCGTCGACGTTGATGTGGCCGAAGTGCTTACGCGACAAACGGCAGAAAATGTCGAAGCAAGTGGGGTGGAACGGGACGGCTGTATCTTCTTCGACAACCTTGTTCAGGTTAGAATCTTCTCTCGCAAGTCAGAAACAATTGTACTGGATACCATACCAAACTATCCACCATTATGTCAACCAGTCCATGACGAGTTGGCAGAAATTCTTCGCCACCGCCGTCTCTCGAGCAAACTCTCCCACAAAGGCCTGATAGGAAGAATGAGCTTTCGCGCTCAAAGTCTTGATCGTCGGGTTCCTCGGTATTGGCGTTATTGTGAACCTTGCTAAGCAGACATTGCGCCGTGTTACAACCCCTCATCTCTTCCGCCGTTATAGACTTGCCATTGTATCCTTTTCCACGGAAACAATCGTGCTTTGCTGGCGGGTCCGCCTTCTCGGTACCAGGTTCTGGTAAGGACCAAACCGCATGCTTGAACAGAGTGTATGTGTTATCCTCAACAGCAGCGACGATGTCAACGCGACTAATTTCTTCTGGACTACACATTTCATCATCCGAATCATATTCCATTGGTTCTTCCTCATCCGACTTTTCGTATTCGTAATCGTCATCGTCTCTGCCATCCAGCATCTTTTCGACGTCTGCATCGATTCTGTCGATGTCGACACCGTCCGTATTTTCACACACACCCTCAGACGCAGATGCCTCGTCTTCCTCTTCAGAAGGATCATCGTTTCCGCACCAATTTGGATTTCTGCTCCGTCCCAACTGGCAACCCACTCGCACTCCGTCCCCTGTATTCTCCCAGCCCATCCATTCCGGCTCAGAGCGCAGACGGCGGCGACCCATGTTGAAAGACACGCCACAAAGACGGCAAGCTATTTCTGAGTAGCCCATGTCTTGCTGTTGTGGGAGAGTGAGAAAGGTTGAAAGAAAGAAAGTCGCGACGGACACTGGAACATTTTAAGGGATTGCTCATGTGGTCGCCGCTAGCCACACTAGATAGAGCACTAGCCTAGGCACTAGCGCCACTGATTGGCGGATGTCAAAGGGGAAGCGCGAGGCTTCCACCTGGAATGTCATTTGGGATTCTAGGTGTGTTCCATCGTGTTTCATCTTGACTATCGCCTTCTTCCCACACCTCCGCCTGCACCTCCCTCCTTGTCGGCTAGACTGACCACCTCACCAATACCCGCAGCCTCCTGCTCGTCCTCCAATGCGCGAATCTCCTCCCTGGAATCCCACCGCCTTTCTACGCACAGCAGCCCGCTGCCTCGTCTCAGAAACTATCATGGGGGCGCGCTACCCCCACGTCTGGCAGATAGTCGACTACTACGAGGGCCAGCTCGCCTCCGCCATCACGCAGTACTGCTGGGCCATGGTCTTGCTGGGCCGCGTGTATGCGAACAAGATCGCTCAGCTCAGAGACAATAACTGCGCTGCAAGCAGCAGCAGCAGCAGCAGCAACACCCGTAGGTCCTGCGTGTGCAGTGCAATTCCTCGCCGTGTGCCTCTCCCCCTTCCCCGGATCAGCCGGCACACCGCGCACCCTCCTGCATATCATCCGGCACCATCCCCTGCACGTCCAAATCTCTGGGGTCTAGCGTGCGAACAATACAGAGTAATGTCACCGGCATATAGACCACGCATGTTCATTTAAGCGGACTACCATGTCTGTGTGCGTGATGCGCGGATTCGCGTAATGCGCACCTCCATCATATTGCACTCAACTTTACCCCTATATAACTCAACGCTACAATGTTAATAGATGCTGCCCTTACAGAGCTAGATGCTTTATAATATAGTCTTTATAGCTATACTTACACGCTATACTACTAGATATACTAAGTATTAGTAGTAGCCTTATAATATAGTCTTTATAGCTACACTTACGTTCTATACTACTAAATACACCTGGTATTAATAGTAGCTTTATAATTGTTAGGACTTCTACTAAGGTAAGATAGCATAACCTACTAGTAGTAGTACAACCTACTAGTAGTAGCACAACCTACTAATAGGTGTTACAAGATGTGCCGTGGATCACAAGCACCAATGGACGAGCTTATGAATCTACGAAACTACGGACGAGCAATCAGTCGAATAGATGGGCCATCTTTTTGTGTGACTTGGAGTTCAGACGCTGACACGGTGTCTTGGGCGGGTCTGGATCTCTGCATGGATCAATTCCGAAAGATTAACCATAATACCATCCAGTGTGCAACAGACATCTGCAAACAGATAATGTACGATTGGCAGCCTTCATTTGACCTGAATTGAATCCAGGACAAGCTTTCCAACACTGCTCTTGGCTATTCGTTCGTAGGCGATCCGGCTAACTGGCTGGCTGAAGCATACCTTGAGCTGTCTAAAAGAGCTTGCCTAGCAACTGTGGACGGTCTGATGATGGATCACGATTGCGATATGGTTTCTGCTCACCGTTATTGTGATTTGTATTATCATACCACACGACCCTTGGTCTTGTCAGTCTATCTTGTTGGTGGACAAGCGCCGAGAGGCACTGAGCTTTTCGCCTTGGAGCATTGCAACGGAGCTTCGACGACACGCGGAGTACGTGTCTATGCTGGCAAGATGGCGTTGATTAGTCGACACCACAAAGCTCGGCGCACGACCAACAATAAATTCCAGGTCGTCAGATTCCTTCCAAAAGAGCCAGGCAGGATTCTGTACTGGTACCTCGTGTTCATTTGGCCTTTTGCTTGTATGCTCTATCGAATCTGCTATGATACCAACGCTGAAAGTATGCTTCTGTTTTCTTCCCTCAGCAGGCCAAAGACGCCTTTGAAAACAACCGTCCTGTCAAGCATCCTCCGAGAGCGAACAGTGAGCACGCTTGGATTTCCTCTCAATGTGCAGACATACCGACAATCGTCGATTGCAATAACAGAAATGCACGTTAAACAGATTACGAACCACTCCAGTCAGCATGACGATAAAAGTAAAGAAACAGGCATCAACGTCTCATTCGCGTGGCAAAGCGGGCACCGGCCGCTGCAAAGAGGGATGACAGGATATATGGTGCTTTTCCAGACAGTCTCCAGCCCGCACTCCTACGCGTTTACGAATGGTCATCCGATGAATGGCAGAGGTTTCTCAAGCTGGACAAAGTCCTTGCTAGAATAGTACTGACGCCGTCCAGCCGGAGGGGCGCGGTCATGGCACCCGTAGGCGGCAATCGCAGACAGAATCGACACGAAAACGACCAGCTACGACAATTGACAATGCAGTTGATTTGAAGCGACTTCGCTAGTCCGATTCTCAGGCAGAAACAAACGATACTGACCTGGAGGACAGAGTGAGCGCCATTGAACACAATGGCGTCGCTGTTGAAGATGTTCCTTGGGCAAAGTTGGCAGATCCAGTTTTACACACAAGCACCGAAAATTCCTTGGCCTGGGTGTTTACCCCTCTTCGGACGCCCAAGCCAATTGGAGTGGCTAGAAGCCGTTTAAGAGCGAGCTGAACTCTTAGCACAGCTAAAGTAGGCTAAGAGAGAAAATCGCCTTGAGGCTTATCCGCGCCTGTATTACATTGACAGAGAATTCACACGTTGGAGAAACGTTGGCTGTCAGTTGTGTTTTGCAATAACCTGGAAGCCTGAGACGGACCATACACTTCTGTGATGCCACTCTCAGGACAGCTCTGATGAAGCTCGAAGAATACTTGTATAGATGGAGCGCTTACGCGTTTCAAGGGTCATTGATGGATTCTCTGCTTGAAGTCTTTGTTTCCATACAAATTGTCCCTGTGGAGACGTCATCTTGGGTATGAGATTAGGCGAGGCCGACTGTAAGGAAGAGAAGGTCTACTGGAGAGATGTATTACAGTCTCGAGAATCGAAAGATGGCCACTGCGAAAACAAAGTCGTGGTAAGGCGGATTAATCGCCGCATTTTGCGCTTACAGCGACCGAGCTCTTGGAAACCGGTCGGCAACAAGATTACGTAACGAGAATGGTGTAGACCCTGCTTCTGAAAATCTTGTGCGCCGCTGGATGGAACAGCGGGTACCCTTTCACGATGGTCTGGTGTTTAGACTCCTCTTCCTGTTTGAGATGTTGATTTGGACGTTTAATGTTCGGCATATAAACCAGTCCAAAGTCCAGCTGTCATACCCTACTGGCTAAAGTCTTTTCGCAACCGGATTATCTTGACAACAAAATACATCCAACCGGTCTGCGGCGCTATTGTGTAACAAGCTTTCGTCGCGTCCCTTAGCCTATTATAATGAGATAACCACTTCACTAAGGGCTACATGTTTAAGAGTTATTAGCTTTTAAGGTATCCTATCCTTTTAAGATCAATTCTGTTATTAGAAGGATATCCATATTTTAATTTGGATCTACTATAGATAAGTACAGAGTAAATGAAAGAAATGTTATTTTCCTGAATGCGTAGGCTACAGATATTCACGCAGTAGCGAGATCGTAAGTGTGTGCAACTTGTAGTTGCGAGGAGATCTCCAGTCTATTGATGATGTTGCGTAGACATTATAAATCCGAGCGAACGCATTCACAAATATCCTAGGGTAATTGTCCTATGGAGACGAGCAGGCGCGTATAACTTGCTATAGTTTCATCCTCAGCCTTGGACTTATATCACTTATATTCGCAGTAGCAGGAAGTAGTTGTTAGAGCATACAGTCGTTTACCGTGCAGCGCTTTTGACATCGCCTGGATTTATGACTTTTACGTGGACTCCTTGAAATCCATTATGAGATACACACACAGGCATACCGGAGAAGTTTTTGGAAAGTTCACAACAAAATCATTTCCGACAAGAAAACTTGGTGGGACTTGTATGACATTATCCTCTAATTTCAGGTCGTGATCGCATTCCGTACACAAGATCTACTGAATGTTTACTATTGCAAGCATCGCCCTGCCCTGTCTTCAAGCGAATCAAAGTTCGGTTGACTTCGCCATAGCATAGCCTTTGCCATCCTCAGATTGCTTCCGATTGTCAGGGTAGCTCTCTGCATCCACGTCCAGGCCCTCAACGTACTCGAATCCTGTGATAGTCTTGGGCACAGTGGACTCACTATCTGGGACGATGAGATGCAGGAAGTAGTACAGGAACACCGAAAGGAAGAATCCATACAACCAATTGACAGCGAACAGGTTCTTCAGTTCCTTGGCAAGATGGATCTTCGGGTTGACCTTGTTGGCTAGGGCCGGAAGAAGCGGGATGATCGTGACGAACGTTGCAACAAAAGCTCTCCAATTGGTCCCGTACTTGTTATATCGGTATCTGCCATGAGGGTCATACAGCGAGGGAACGTCGTACTTCCTGCCCTTCACAATCCAGTAGTCTGTGAAAAGGATTCCGGCCATTGGGGCCATGAAGATGGCGTAGGCGCTCATGAAGCTAAGAAAAGCCTTTCCAGATGCGACGATGATCCAAGGACACAATGCCCAACTGCCTACCAGGGAAACAAGAATCGTTCCGCGTCGGACATTGAACCACTTCGGAGCAAGAGTAGTCACGTCGTTAGCGAAGGAGACCGCATTAGCACT
The DNA here is from genome assembly GCA_004335185.1 of Phoma sp. RAV-16-625. Lineage (NCBI taxonomy): Eukaryota > Fungi > Ascomycota > Dothideomycetes > Pleosporales > Didymellaceae > Phoma > Phoma sp. RAV-16-625. The sequence goes on from SAUA01000125.1 coordinate 72,207, forward strand.
CACGTTTACGCTAATTTGGCTGAAGAGCCAGACGGCGGCACAGAAAAACGCTGCTGCGCGGCCGCCAGAGGTGTTCTGCCAGGTGCCCAGGATCTGAGTTGGTGTCCAATACGGTTCGCCCCATATCTCTTGCGCAGCAGACGCAGAGATTATGCCCATCAGCGCTGTCAGCGTCTTAAGCAGTGGAATTGCGGGCATTTGCCAATAGTGCGCGTGTCGATCGTTGCTAAAGCGAGAAAAGTCGGAGATGTTGACAGCGAGGGTGCTGTAGCCGCCCGTAACACTGGTCAAACTCGAGAGCCACAACCACGCTCGCTCGGAGCCATAGACCTGGCTTGGCTTATTGAAGAAGGCTCCATTTCCGCCGGCTTTCAGAGCAACCCAGATCGTCTACAACGACTATTAGCAATGCGAGGAAATGCCAAGACTGGCTTAAGGCGACCTACCATCCCAATTGCCACAGGTGGTGTCAACACTGTCTTGACCCAAAACAAGTATTGAAGCTTGTGCGTCGGAATGAGGAGCATCGGAAATTGCATGAGCCAATAGATGAAATAAGAAATCATGCCCGCTGTCGTAAGACCGGCAGACGCTGGGAGATGGTTCGGAAGCGTTGCAAAGCTTGGCCAAATTGCGGTCAGCATCTTGAGGTATGATTAGCATAGTCTAGACAATGATCAAGTAGCAACTCACTACCGAGACGCAGGTACCCCCATAGCCAGTATGCACACCAAACCAAAACATAGCCAAAATGGCTCTGCTCACGACGGCAAAATAGCTGAACCAGTACCCAAAGCTTGCTCGAGAAGCAATGGGGAAGGGGACGTGCAGATCGGCACCAACAGCTCCATTGAGCACCGTTGGTATGGCATTGCAAATGCCTGCTATTAGGGTGATGAGCACAGCGTCCGTTGCAGAAAGACCTGGACGTCTTTGTCAGCTTTTTGAAGATAGTTCAGCCATGGTGTTCTTACCGAGAGTGATGATAGCAGATCCCGTGCTCCATGTTGATATAGTGACCAAGTCAGAGACCCAGTAGGTTAGGAAAGCGCCCTTACCCCATGTCCGCCTCTCTGGCGGCACAGGATCCATGTCTGCATTGGACCAGACATCTGGAGGTGCAATGCTGCTCGTATGCTTTGGGATGATCCAGCTGGAAGGCTGTGTAACTCGCAGCTTTGCTTTTTGCGCCGCATCACGAGCGCGTTGTCGAAGTCTGAGGTTGTCGAGCATTTTCGTAGTGTTGTCGATCCTCGCTCGCACCGATGAAATGGTACTTCATTATTCCCATATTGATTGTACCTTGAGGGCTTGATGTAGACACTAGAGCAAAACTGTTATCGGAAGTCATGCCAACCAGGCCCAGATTGCGATAGGCAGTGATACGTTATCGGCAGAACGCCCTGTTCACCCCCGAGATAGCGGGGTCTAGTGGCCATGGGCATCCTAGCGCATGCATCGGGCTGTGGCATCCGATGCGTGTCGAAGTAACACTTAAGCTAGCGAAAGTCCCTAATCTACTGCTGGTGGAAAGAGAATCAGCAGCGCTTCGGCCGGACCTTTTCGCTTATCGCCTGGTCTCTGATTGGCTGAATGCGCCCAGAAACCCAACCCAGCCATGTCAACGAACACACCCCGAACGCGGCTCGCCTGCAACGCATGCACGCGGAGAAAAGTGAAGTGCAGCAAAACCGTGCCATGCACTAATTGTGAGAAAAGGTAAGTCATTTTCTGCTCGTCGCCATGATGATCTCGGCCTCGCTCAGAGCTGACATGCCATCATAGAGGAGAAGAAGCGACGTGTGGGTCTGATGCTAACCCTAGCGTGCATTGGTCGCCCCAGCGCCCTTCGTCGCCCCGGGACTTGGAGCTCGACTATCTTAGGAGGAGGGTGAACGAGCTTCAGAGGAAGCCAACTGCAGGACTTCCCATTGACAACATTATATCACCAGACAACCAAGCTAGTACAGTATCGAACGAAGCCCGAGTCGATACTGTAGCTCAAGAACGTCAGGAGCAGATCGTTGGGGCGGAGGAAGTACTTGATCCCGTTGCACAAGATGCTGCGTCCATCTTAGAATTCCTGGCCTGGGGCAGGAGGAAAGATCCACATGTCCATGCCATCGTAAGCTCACTTGTAGACGAGGGTGAGCAAGACGAGGATGAAGCGCATCCTTTCGAAGACATCTCCTCCTTAGCAGTACTCCAGTTACTGCTTCCGAGCCCACAGCAGGTGCGACAACTTGTGGACTATCATTGCGATGCTTTGTTATGGTACCATGGATCCTTTTTCACCCCCACGCTCCGAGCTCAGCTAGATGCATTCTGGAGTCAACATGGTGGGCAACTAGGAAGTCCTGGACTGAACCTGCAATGGGTTGCACTACTATTTTCCATCATGGCAGGGAGTTTGACCTGTGCTCCTCCAGCGCAAGCTCAAGCTTGGGGCTATCGTGGGGCAGAATCTGGGACGCTTTCGAAGCGCTGGTTTCAAGCTGTCAAATCTTGTCTGAACCGTGCCGACTATACATCAAACCTATCCATCTTCTCATGTCAGGCAGTTGCTACTGCTACCATCTCCGCACATCTACTGGGCTTCAGCTCATCTCAAAGCATCCATCTTGCAGCCGCCGTTCGCGTTGCGCAATCGTTGGGACTTCACCGTCTTGTACCAGAAGCCAAGGGAAATACCACCGAAAAAGAGATCGGTCGTCGCGTATGGTGTCAGTTGTGCAGTCAGGACTGGTTCGGAATTCCCTTTTCCGAAAGCTACCTGATCAACCCACTGTACTCAAGCTCCGAGCTTCCCACCAACTGTCATGATCGAGATTTAGCGCCATTACCTTGCTCTATACCAACTATTACCAGTTACAGTCGATTCCTGTACGATATTGCTTCCATCATGCCTCGGCTACAAGACGGTCTCATGTCATGCCACACACCATTTACGCGTTACGAGCAGGTCTTAAAATGGGATGCTCGTTTGCGAAGGCTAGCCATTCAGGAAAGACCAGTCTTTCTGGCTGCATCTCCGCTGGAAACGGACTGGCCTTCATGGATACCATGGGCTCGCAGGGCTTTAGCCATAAGCTCAAGTCACAAAATCATCATGATTCATCGCTCTTTCTTATCAGACAGTTTACACAATCCCGCTTTCAGCTTCACTCGTCGCACTTGCCTAGCTGCGTCGAAAACAATCATCAAGGAGTACAAACAGGTAGTAGAAGAGGATGGTCCAGTTTTATGGATACATCAAGCATTTGCCGTCGCAGCCTCGATCATTCTGTCGCTCGATATGTTGCATCGTGACCGGGAAGCACAGGAGCACATCGAGCATCGGCGATTGGTTGAAGCAGTTCTTAGCATCCTTCAGTCGTGTCAGAACAGCATGATCGCTCTACGAGGCGTAAAGCTACTTGAAGCCTTACTCAAAGAAGTCTCAAAGGTTGCTGCTACTGTGCGAGGTACAAAACGCAACAGAGATGGCACCGGCATCAACGCGTTTGATGTTCCAGCATTTGTGAGGACTTTGCACGAGAGCGCACCGCGCCGGGACTTCGCTGCGCCTACTTCAACCGAGCCGCCGCCCATGTACACAGCCAACGAGACGTCGCAACTCCAGGTATCTGACTTCTCACAAGCTGACTTCGACTTCTCATTCGCCCCACAGGTGTTGGAGGGTGTGAATGGATTTGAAAACCTCCTGTACCTTGCAAATCACGACTTCACTGGCACTTCTTGGATGTCTTTCGCATAACAAGCAAAATAGCGGACAAGCTAATTTCTCCGACCCACAGAAATAGCAGCAGGCTAGTATACATGGTTATTTAGCAACTACAAGCAAGTGTAATGAGCTGGCTGTTATCCTTTAATCATCTTTCTGCTTGCCTCTTGCAGCGGTGGAACGTGTTGAATCGCGTTACGCTGCAAGGTGCATGTCATATCCTCGACTGTTTCTGCTGCGAGAGAGGGTGTCATCCATCATAGTCTTTCCAAGTACCGGGGATGGAATTTGTCCCCACCAAGTTCATGGCCACGGTGACGTTCCACAATGAGAGTCTCTCCACTTTCGGGATCTCGCAACGCTTTGGCGGCGGAGCAAACGGCCACACTGCCTAGCAACTTATCAATAGCACGTACAACGTTTGTTAGATCCTCTAGTATGGGCTGATGACCGCTCTTCACAATTTCAAGCCAGCTCAAACCCCCCACTAGCTCACTCAGCTCTTGCGACCGCCGCGGTGGACTGATCATATCTCGATCTCCGGCGATGAAGACTGTAGGAGATTTGATGTTCTCGTACTGTGGATCTTTATGGTCGGGTGCGACAACTGCCTCACATGTCTTCGCATAGCCCTCAGACTCTGACGCCAAAATCGCTTTTCTGACCGCCTCTCGGGCTGCTGGATTGACTTCTCGCTCGGGCCTATCATCTCCGTTAGCAAGATGTCGAGTTAATATGATCCCGATAACACGCACGTGTCCTCGTAGAAATTCGATCTGGTAGCAAGATCAGCTGCAAAAGCGATGCCACTCGACCTCACTGCGGTGGCGAGATTTTGCATACGCTCCCGTGCGGCAGGAATGTGTCCCGCCGCCCGACCTGGTCCAAGAAGAGCGAGACCACCGATTGCTTTTGGGTGGAGTGCGGCGTAGTGCATGGCAATGATCGCGCCCAGAGAGTGACCGACGATGATTGTGTCGTCTTTTTGTGAGCTGGCCGAAGCTCCTTGTAAAGATGCGACGAGGTCGCCCAAGTCGGCGACATGGTTGGCGATCGAGACGCTTTGTGATAGACTCTGTAGGCGACTTTTGCCAAATCCTGGAAAGTCGACAAGAACGATGTGATATGTTGATGGCAGATGAGGTAGCAAAGGGAAGAAAGTCTCGATTGAGCCTCCTAATCCGTGAAGGCAGATCAACAATTTGCCTTCAGTGTTCCCGGTTTGTACGTAGTGCAGCTTCACGCCCGACGCAGTTGTGAAGTAACTCGACGTAAGAGTGTGCGCCGCCATTGTGGAAAACATGAGAGTCTGTTTCGTTGAGTGGCTTGAGGTTCATCTATCTGTACATCGCAATGAGTAACAAATCAGCCTTGGATGCATATGCCTTGGCATTCAATGCTGTGCGGTAATGCTCGGCCGAGCTTGGCTTGGCGCATCACCTATCTTCTCGCATCTCGGGTATCGACCGAACACACCCAAGCTCTAGCGCACCTCCATGGGTCATCTGTATAGTGTACTTTCTCATGATGGCGATCTAGACAGAGATGCTGCGCTAATGTGGCTGGCTTTGCCGAGTTGATAGATGATCTCTACACTGTATCAGTACTTGATTGAAAAGGAGAAGGTTAAGGAATACATTTGTTCGATCCAAAAAGCATTTAGACATAACAAACATCATGGTCATTACTTCGATTGTCACAGAGGAACCTACGACTCTTCGGCTCACTTCGCCACAAGAGCAGCACGTCCCTCCTCATGCTACCACGACATCTGGGCGTGTGGTTCCGATCGTTCATCCCAAGTTGAGCGGAGTCGATTTTGGTGCAGAGATCTATGGGATCGATCTGAACAATTTTTCAGATGCAGACTTCGACTTCATCTCCGATGCGCTTCACAAGCACAAGCTGCTAGTGTTCAAGGAGCAACCTCAGATGCTTACGCCACAGCAGCAGTATGCCCTGACTTCCAGGCAAGCTTCCATGATTCTCTTCCTTAATCGGGTCGTTACTCACTCCGAATTAGCTTTGATCCTGAGGAAACAACTGGCGGCTTTGCGCACGGCCATGACCCCTTCCTTGTTCACCACAACGGCGTCGACTTTCACGGGATACCAAAGCGTCCTGCCATTCCGGACCAGCCACAAGTACATATTCTCGGCCGTGGACCTTTGCCTGAAGGACACTTCGGATTTCCACCCGGTTTTGAGGTTCAAGGCATTGACCATGAAGAGTTCCACCTTCCGCCGCATATCCCGACCGAAGAGCGCGAAGCAGGTGCGTCGCGCTTTTACCAATGGCACTTCGATGGTTCATTGTACAGAATTCCTCCCCCGCGTGTTGGATGTCTCCTAGCTGTCAAGACGCCCAAAGGCCCAGATGTTACTGTGCGATGGGAAGATGAGGCCGGTACCGAGATGAAAATGGCACCTGGCGCAACAGCCATGGTGGCCGGCAGCCGTGCACTGGCGTTGCTGGACAATGAGACTAGGCAAATTGTAACGAACAGCCGGATCGAGTACGCGCCACACGCCTTTGTATGGATGTCGACTGCACACAGCACCCGGCTCGGCCATCTCCTCGAAAATGAAGGTCTGGAAAAGCCATTGGATGAGCTACCGAAGTGGGATAAAAGCAAAGTTTGCACTTACCCAATGGTGTGGACTAATCCTAAGACGGGCGAGAAGTCGCTGCAGGTTCACGGACAAGGCGCGTTCAAGCTGTACCTCAAGAGCAGCCGAGATGGCCACGAGACTGTAGTCGACGACCTGAAGGAGGTGCGGGCTTTCATGGACAAGTGAGAGCGTGCCATCCCACTCGATAACAAGCGCGACTGACATGTCATTAGGGTTATGCGACCAGTGTTGCAACCCGAGAACATCTACGCTCATCCGCATCAAGAACAGGATGTAATCTTGTGGTACAACCGGGCGCTGTGGCACAGCATCGTAAGCCTTCACTACTACTTGAAAATTGGCGCATAGCTAACCTTCTCGTGCGTAGACTGAGTTTCCAAAGTCGTACGGTCCCCGAGTGATGCACCAATGCAATGTGGCTGCGAGCGATCATCCCGCTAATTAAAAGCATTGAGCGAGAAATACAGGTAGTCCATTTAGACCCTCCATCTGGAAGATGATTCGAAGCACTTTTGGCAAGAGACGTGTGGAAGTGTGCTCTCGTTACTTGGTCGCGTTCTTTTGTGCAACAAGTATCGTGAAGGCCTTCGAAATCCTGTGTCTAGTATACATTCAAGAATCGAGTAGCTCGCAAGAATATCAATGCTGACATAAAGAGAGCACATCAATCATCTTAGCAGTCGTAGAAACATACGTCAGCTACTCATAGCTGGGGTTATAGTGAATGTTTACGGCCGCACATGGTTTCATCACTATTTTGCAGTCGTGCTTCCCATATTCCAGTCAGAATCGTAAATCAGGAGCAATTTGGAATATTCTGGATCTGACGCTAGCACGGCGTAGAGGGGAGCGAAAACGTCCTTTATGATTGGCCTCAATATATACGTAAACAGGCTGAACTCTGCGCTACCTACGTCGCAAGCTACGTATTACATATTACTATGATCAAGTGCGTAGAGGGTTACTGACCATAGTGTTCCTGACTTGAGTGCCTCACTGGCATTCCCTGAAAAATCGTAACATGATAGATATTGTGAAAAGCTCATCTATCCTAATCTCACATCGAAAATGAAGTATTCGGATTAACTCAGGCAAAACTGCCTTTAACAGTTCGCGACTGAAGTTTTAAAACGGTCCACGTAGACCTTAGGTCAGAGTATGAGTGTTTTAACTTCTTCTGCTTGGCCTCAAGCTGCCCCTGCTACAATGGCGAGGCCTGTAGGCAACGCGTTTTTTGCATCCCTAGTCTCGTTCGCCTTCAACTTCTCCTGCAACCTCCCAAAATTCTTCTGCATAGCCATCCGATTGAACTCCTCGCCTGTGACTTTCGAGTACTTCCCCTTTGGTCCCTGTATCACCGCATCTTTGACTGGCTGATTGAAGAAGGCAATGCTGTACCGCTCACCAAAGTAGTCTCCCTCCTCACAAGGAGCCTTCACGCGGTGGTATGTGCTCTTGAATCGATCATCGCTCCAGCTCATCAGCAAATCGCCAATGTTGCAGATAATCACTCCTGGCGAGAACTCGACCTTCGTCCACTCGTCCCCAAGACCAAATTCAGTGACAGCCTCGCGCCCAGGGCAGATTTCAAGCCCGGACTGTCCGGCACGCTGGAAAAGGAGCGTCAGGAAACCCCAATCGACGTGAGCGCCTGCGCGATGTCGAATGATGCCGTCATTCGTGTTTGGCGTCTCGTAATAGTGTAAGAGACGTAGAGTCGACTGCGAATCCGGGCGGCTCGTGTCGTGATACTTGACAAAGAAGTTCTCTTCAAATCCGAGGCCTCGCGCAAGGCACACCATGATCTGCTCCGAGACACCCTGCACACGGTGCATGAACTCTAAACTGCGTGCCTTGAAGTTGGGCAATTCGTTCTCAGCAACCCAAGAATTCTCCATATTCTCGCCGAATTGCAGTTGGTACGACTCCTTGGTGTCCGCTTCTCCCGTCGAGGGCCGTATCTGTGACATTTTCTCCCAGCCAACATTTTGAGGTGACCACGGGACTGTAGCTTTGGTGCTGTCAGGGAGGTGGAAGAATGACTCTGAGACTTGGAACATGGATTGGACTTCGTTTTCAGATAATCCGTGGTCGATTATGCCGAAGAAACCGACATTCTCGGCTGCGCTGCAGATCTGTGCGGAGATTTCGTCCACGCGGTTCTCAAAATTGCGAAGGGAGATCTTGGAGATTGTGTTAGCAACATGGACAGTCATGATTAATTCTTGCTTGGCTTACCCTTGGGATCTCGCGATCCACGTACTTCGTCTTCGTGGCCATTATGGCGTAGTATCAGTGAGTTGAGAAGAAGTGCTTGATGTAGTGTGAAATCAAGAGTGTTCAGCCGTCCATACGATTGATCTTCGGGGACTGTGCTAACGGACCGTTGCTGCATCGCTGCCGAGTGCCCCCATCTGAACGGTGCAGGTGGTGTGGTAGAGGACCCGAGATCTCGGCCGAGGCTGTTGATAGACGATAAGCGACCTCGGCCGCGCCCCGACAGAAGCCCTCCTACACTGTACGACTCCACACCAAGAGCAAGCGTATTAGCATGTTCGGAACGTGATAGCGTATGTGCGATAGACGAAGCGAGGTCAAAGTTCTTCTGGCGTGCTAAGCCGTAGATAAGTCCGGATGATTAGGGTTATAGACCATGAGAATAAGCGTTGAATCGCTGCATCGGACAGCAGCACTATTACCACAACGCATTCTTTGACAATTCCCCATCATGAGTCCCCGTACATTGGCCACCGAGCCAACCTTCACGATCAAGCCGATGCCTAAGACGCCCAAAGAGAAACACAACTTCGGTGCTGTAGTTGACAACCTCGATCTCGGGACCATTAGTGGTAAGTGCTACTCCGGCTTCTCTTCTCTGTGCTGTAACGTGCTGACCCAACTACCAGAGTCGGATGTTAAGGCGTTAGCCGATGCAATTTGGACACACAAAGTCGTGGTTGTGAAAGGCCAGCGAGATCTTCCTCCCATCAAGCAGTGGGAATTGGTCACGCGATTCGATCCAAAAGCACCCTTGGTACACTCTCACGGTGATTTGAAGACTTTTGATAAGCAGGGAGGTCTCCTCTCGGTCAGTAGTCACAGTCTCTGCCTCTTCCTGGACGGTTGCTGATTGATCACTTAGAAAGGTCGTGATGTCTTTGGCATTCCCGGTGCTGAGAACGTTCGGCTCATTGGAAAGGGCTACCAAGGAGAAGACCACTTTGGCCTGAAGGACAAGACAATTCACAAAGAGCTCATGCATCTCTGGCACTACGACACTCTATCCGACGAAGACTTTAACGCTGGCCACACACGATTTCAGCGGTGGCATATCGATGCGCCATTATATGCACGCGACCCGGCATGGTTCACCACGTTGCGATGTTTCAAACGCCCTGTGGGTCCAGAACTGACAATTCACTGGGACGACGGAAGTGGACAGACCATGAAGACCGAGCCTGGACTGACTGCATTCATCAGCAGCGTACAAGCTTACGACCTGATGACCGACGAGGAAAAGAACATTGCAGACCATTCATGGGTCGAGTATGCGCCGCACCCGTACCAGTGGATGGGGAGTTGCAAGAGCAAAGCCAACGGTCTCGGACTCGTTAGCCAAGGGAAAGAAAAGACACTGAACCAACTGTCTCCATGGGACGAGAAAGATGTGAAACGTTACCAAATGGTATGGGTGAATCCAGTCACTGATGAGCGAGCGTTCATGGTCCACGGCATCTGCGTGAGGCGCGCATTCATGCGATCAGGTCCCAATGAAGAGCCCAGGGTGGTAGAAAATCTCGAAGAGATCCGAGTATGGCTTGCAAGCATTCAGGAACGAGTACTCAAGCCGGACTACGTCATGCTGCCAAAGGTGGAGGAGGGTGACGTTGTCATATGGTCAAACTACCAGATGTTCCATACGGCAGTGGACTATCCTGATCATTGGGGTGCTAGGACGATGCATCAAGCTAATATCGGAGCGAGCTCGGGGCCGATAGGGCTGGTGCCTATTCCAGTATCCGTGTTATAGATCGAGTTTTACCGTGTTTAACGTACCCCACGGGCGAGCCGCTCACCGAGCGAGCCGCTCACTTTTGCCAAGCCCCCACCAAACCACCCTTCACATACTAATGCCTTCTTAACAACACTATTTAGACGCGTTAAAAGAAGCTTAGATACAGCTTGCGCTTTAGACTCTTAAACAAGACGCAAATCTCTCTTAGTAACACACTACAGCTATCTACAGAGTCTCTTAAAAGACACTAAGCAACTAACATACAGAACAACCTTTACACGCTAATTCTATAGCTAACTTACAGAAGCTAGACAATAATAAGAAGAAGGTAATTATTAAATATGTTCTTAAGCTAAACGCGTAGAGGTTTTCCTCTTAGCTTTTAGATATAGCTACTATAGCTAATTCTTTACGCACTAAGTGTAATCTAGGTTCTATTAGTATAAACTAGTCTAGTATATTTATTAAGCAGTACCTAGAGCTTGTAGTTAAGTTTAACTATAAGTATAACTATAAGAGAGCTCTTTATAAGAATTCTAAGATTCTACAGAGCTAGTTTAGCCTAGTAGCTAACACTAAAGCTAAGTATAGCATCTAGAATAAAGACATATATAACTTTAATAAGATAGGCTTTATAATAGACTAGATCTTCTAAAGAGTAGTTATTATAGCTTTAGAATAACAAGATTAGCTAAAGGTAGTCTAGCTAGATAACTAGAAGTAGGCTATAGCTATAGTAGATATTAATGCTAAAGAATAGGCTATTTCTGCCTTTTTTATCTTTAAGGCCTACTACTATCTCTCTATCTAGTATAAAGAAGAGAATCTGCTTTAAAACTAGATTATTAGAGTCTCTAATAATAGCTAGACTACTAATAAGCTTAGTTTAGACTAGATAAACTACTTTAATAGGCATATAAAGAAGTATACTATTAGCACCTACTATTTACTTATTATTAATAGTTATAAGAGCTATAACTCTTTTAAATTCTCGCAATACTATAAGAATAATAAGATTTTTACTTTTTACTTATCTTTTTACTTATTATATCTTACATAGCCTTTTAATATAGCTTATTTTACTACTTTAAAGAAGGCGTATAGGCGCTAAGCTAAAATACTTATATACATCTAGATTAACTATATTATAAAAACAGAGTTTCTACTATGCTTTATACGCGCCTATAATACTGTAATTACTTCTAGTAATATTTTAAAAGAGTTCTAAAGCGCTAGACTAGTTCTATTTAATCTACAATAGATTATAAGTAGCCTTAATATAAAGCTGCACACGCTATTACTACTACTATCTATTAATAATAAGCTCTAGTAGTTATAAACTCTAAGCAACACCTTTAAACTTAGGTTGTAATCAACGCTTATAAAGACAAGAATTTAGAGGTATATAGATAGCTTATCTACCTCTATAGTTAAAGCGTTTAAGAAGTGTAAAGTTTTATAACTTTATTCTTATAATCTTTATTAGATTTTCTATTTAGGTATAGCTATTACCTAGAAAGGTAACTTAAGCTATATAGCTTATTTATACCTATATTTAGCCTATTTATAGGTACTTTCCTAATTAGGTATAGTGCCTACCTAATAGAGAATTTATGTGCTGAAGAATGCCTAACCTTAGAGCGTTAGATAGCTATGCTTATTATAGCTATAGCTAGTCTAGATCTAAAGTTAGCTCTTTAGCTATTTATAGCTATTCTCTTCTATCTATAGTAGTAGCTTACGTGTCTGCCTACGTAAGCTAGATACTAGAAATACGTAATCTTCTATATAATCTACTTATAAATACACTTGTATTTCTAAGCATCTATTAGTAATAGCTATTCTAGATTGTTCTACTTTGTAATAGAGAGAAGAAAGATTCTAGTATTAATACTACTTTCTCTCTCTCTTTTAGTTCTGTATCTAGTATTTAATATAATATCTACGCTATTATATTATCTTATCTATCTTTATCTATCTCTTTTAGCTATACGCTTTCTAAATTTGGAATTGCCTAGTCTAGTTAGTCTAGGTCTTCTAGATTAGAGAAGAAAGTAGCTATCTTTAAAGTCTTTCTCTCTACTTTCTTTACATATTAACAATCTAAAATTTTATACTATATCTTGTATTAGTAGTAGACAACATTCTATTAACCTATCTATATGCCTTATAAGCTTCTACTTCTCTTATAGAGTAAGCTACTACTCTTTATATAAACGCGTCTTAGTAAAAACATATAGTGTTGTATGCTTAACGTTAACGTAAAGATTCTATGCTATCTCTATCTACGGAATTCGTTTAAAAGACATTAAAGGTAATACTTCTACAAGAGCTTTGCTTAGTGGCATTATAGTGTAGAGTTGTTTAATTGTCAGAATTCTTGTTATTAGGTGATTGCGCGCACGGACACAGTAAGCGTAAATACTTACATTTATTTCTTTAAGGCACGTTTGATGTATAAACGCAGCACCTTGATTGTATCTTTACGTTTAAAACGTACTGCTAGCTCAAGCGGCGTTGATCTATTACAGTTCTTCGCCTCAACGTTAGCCTTGCCAAACGCTAAGCAGCAACTCCACTATGTCTTTGTGTCCATCTGCCTCCATCAGCGGCGTTAATCCATTGCCGTCATCTGCCTCAATGCTAGCTTTGCCGACGCTAAGCAGCACCTCCATTATGTCTCTACGTCCGTCTTGTGCTGCCAGCATCAGCGGCGTCAATCCATTGCTGTCTCTTGCCTCAACGTCAGCCCTACCAACGCTAAGCAGCACCTCTACTGTGTCTTTGTGTCCACCTTGTGCCGCCCAGATCAGCGGCGTCTGTCCGCTGTTGTCCTCCGCCTCAACTTTAGCCTTGCCAACGCTAAGCAACATCTCTACTGTGTCTTTGTGTCCACCTTGTGCCGCCCAGATCAGCGGCGTCTGTCCGCTGTTGCCCTTCGCCTCAACGCCAGCCTTGCCAACGCTAAGCAGCACCTTGACTATATCACTGTGTCCTTCCATTGCCGCCCACATCATTGCTGTAAGTCCGTCGTGGTCCTTCATACTGACGTCGATTTTGCCAGTGGTGAGTAGTAGGTCAACAATGCTTTTGTTTCCTTTCATTACCGCTCGAATTAGCGGTGTCGTCCATCCATAGCTTTCGCCTCTTGCATTAACATCGACCTTGCCAGCGTCAAGGAGTAGCTTAACAATGTTATCGTATCCGTACTCTACCGCCCACATTAATGGCATCCACCCTTCGTAATGCATTATGTCAGTATAAACCTTCCCGGTCTGTAGCAGCAGCTCAAGAATCATTTGATTTCCATTCTCAGCAGCCCAACGACAATGCATTCCATGTTTCATGCCTTGTGCGTTCATCTCGGAAATTCGACTGCGGATCAGCTTGATGGAAAGCTTGTAAATGGTGTCTTTGTTTCCGGAAACATACAGAATATGATCCTGCCAATAGGTCTTTGCATAGGCGTAGAATCTAAATGCGTGCTCTGGCTTGGAGTTGAGAGAGCTGCGCGCTTCTGCAAGAACTTTGCTCATATCAAATGCAGGATGCCGTCTTGATCCAAGGAACTTTATCGCAAGATGACGAGCAGTGCTTGAAGAGCTCATAGTGGCTTGTACAATCTTAGACGGTGCAGATTCTGCCGCCATCGGACGCACCTTGGCTGCCGACAGCTCGGTTCCGAAGACACCATAGCCGAGGTAGGTGACAACAGTGTCTGCCAACGTCCTTTGCGCCTCGTCCGGCGAGAAGCCCGTATGCTTTGCGCCACCAAGTCCATCGAGCATGTACTGCTTGACGCTGTGGTGAACGACGCGGACGGTGAACTCTTCCTCGTCAACAGCGAGAAGGCATCCGCAGCAAGCCAGTGCTGAGTAGACATCATTCAGGATCTTAGAAGGATCCCATGTGGCATCTCCAGGAGTAACGCTCAGAGCTTCTCGCAACTCGTCTGTCGTCAAGGGCCGGCAAGCCGCAAGCACAAGCTGCAGCGTTTTTGCTTGCAGTGCTGGATCCGAGCTTCCCGACTTTTGTAGGATCCTAGCAAACGTCTCCGACAGATCTTTAGGTAGGTCTGCTAGTGCTTCTCGGATAGCGTGATCCGTCCTCATACTGCACAAAGACTGGATTTGAAGAGCTACCCAGAGGAACATTCCTTGCGAACCTTTCAGGAGAGCATCTTGAATCTCTAAGATCAAAGCCGGATCTCCGATCGTCAGACGGTTTTGGCTGAGGCAACGCTCAAGGTCTGCTTCGACAAAAGCTTCAATATCCGGATTGTCGTCTGGTAACGACACAACGCGAGTAGCCAATAGTTGATTGGTAATCGACTGCAGGCCTTTGTTAGACTCTTCTCGGGAAGAAGCACAGACCAGGGCCTTCAGTTTCTCTTGGATCTTCCGGATTGCCTGCACCAACATCTCTTTCTCCTCATTGTCGCATTCGTCTAGGCCGTCAAGCACTAAGTATACTTCGACTTTAGAGGAGAGGCCCTGAAAGAGCATCTCAAGCACTTGCTCACTGTCGCCTGTAGTGTGGGTGTGTTCGCAGCTCTTAGCAGGTATGCTAAGATCTGTGACTGTACGTAAAAGCTGTCGTGCCAATGAACCAATAATTGTTCGTGCTTGCAGACTTTCCGGAACGTCGTGCTTGCAGAAGAAGTATGCCACTAAGGGTTTTTCTTTCTTGGAGAAGAGGCTAAGGTCATCCACGATGTTGGCCAGCAACACGGACTTACCCGAACCCAGCTTGCCTACATACAACAGTGTGCCAGGGTGCGAGTCATCTCTCCACTCTCGATACTCTGCTTGTCGCGTATGGAACGATGCGTTACCTGCCTTTCTGATCTGCTTCCACGCTGTCTCATAATCATATGTGGAGCAGAAGTCAAGCACTCGCATTTTGGTAGCATGTCTCTGCTGATGTGAGGCAGACTTGAACATGTCCCTGGTCAATGCCCTGAAGCCAGAGCTCTCTTGAGCTTCACTTATGTTCATCTGCTCCCTGATTGAGCTTGCCCACTTGTCGAGGTCTGTCTGAAAGGTCTTTAAGTGCGCATCGCTTAGGGAAGACGCAAACTGCTGGAGTGTCGACTTCTGTCCAAACTTGAACAGGTAACGGCATAGGCCGACCGCCACAATGAAGTACTCAGTGAGGTGTGATTGTAACTTTGTAGACCGAGGGTATAGCAGAGCGATTGCTTGGTAGCGCGGAGCAGAGCGGCCAATGTCCATAAACAATAAGGATAGCTTGTCGATGTAGGTCGAAAGGTTCACAATCGACTGTGGTGCATCAGTGACTTATTACGACAATAATGTTAGAATAACACACTAACCAACAGCGACATGCGCACCAGTGACCATACGCCACACGCTACCAGGTTCTGCGATCCTCCAACCACCACATCTCCAAGCGCAGCGAACTGTTGGACCCCGTGAAGGAAGTTAATAAAGCGAGGCCCAAAACATGCACTGTTGAACTTTCTTGATGTGTGACTGTCAACCTTAGCTGTTAGCTGCATGACATCGCAAGGACTGGGTGTTATTGAGAGCGATTGCGATCTCAGCGTTCGGAACGTTAACTTTTGCTCGCTCGAAAGGTCGGCCTCAAACTCGGAGACAGCTTGGGCAAGGCGGATTTCAGGCTTTAGCGATGAAGCTTTCGCTAGAGCGCCGGACATGACTGCTGCTACAGAGCTGTAGAACGGCGAGCTATAACGCAGTCTTACATGCGTGGGTTACTCCTCGTCTTTTGTCGGAAAAGGGCGGTCAGGGTGTACTTGATACTGCTTCGCAGGCGCAAGGGTCGTCGGGGACTTGGACTCAGAACAGCGTTAGAGGAGAAAAGTGAGGTTCCTAGGAGCTTGGATTGTGTTAGAGACGACAAGTAAGAGAGAATGCCAGCGACCAGGCTCAAGGCTAGTGGAAATGCTGCGCACCAAGCTGAGTGTGGCTGCGTATCTCAGCCGCAACCCCGCTTTTGCGATGCGGCCGCGTCGTCTTGTTTGGAACAGACCTCTTCTCTAACTTTCACCGTTGAAAACATCGTTCGCTGTTGCATCGTACTGCGAGCCTTATGTACACAGGTATGGTGATGTTGGGGCGATGCAAAATATTAAAGGGTGTGGTTAGCCGATGCAAGGCCCACCTGCGCTGAATCATCCTAACGTTACCGTGTCCGTGCGCGTGATGCACGGATTCGCGTGATGCACGCCAACACCAAAACGCGTCAAAATCCTCAACCCCATAACTCAACCCCACAATGTCAATAGAGGCTGCCCTTAGAGAGCTAGATGCTCTAAAGCCTAGCAAACAATTCTCGTATACAGCAATAGCAAAAAAACACAGTGTTGTAAGATCTACGTTGTCGCAAAGGCACTAAGCGATTTCCGCGTTAACAACCACTAAGAACATTAATTAACAACGCCTAACTCCATAATAGAAGATAGAGCTAATAAAGCATATAGATGTACTTACAGCGCATTAATTACCGCCTATACAAGACATAATCCAAAACTTCGCGTTGTTAATAGCCTAAAATCTAGTCTTTAATAGCTAGGTTACCTAATTTATTAACACCTACCAAGACTACCTTATACCTTAATAGAACAACGCTATAGACGCCAATTGCTATGCCGCTAACTTCTATACCAAATATAAGCTCTACTTTAATCTACTATAGCAGAAAATTACTAAATACTCTATTAACAGCCGCCACACATATAATATAGATAAGAAGAGCTTTATAACTAGAGTAGCTAGCAGGTTAAAACGTGTGTTTAGTAAGAGAAGATAGAACAAAAGAGAGGTTAGAACAGCTCTCTAAGATAGTAATAGAGAGTAGATTATAGTTCTAGTATATACTTATGCTAATGGTACTGCGTTGCTACTAGGCCTTATCTATCTAGCTAAGAGAAACACCGTATAATTAAGTTAGATTAAAAGTATAGAGCTAAAAAAGTACTTAGTCTACTTTACTACATCTCTCTCTAGCTGGACAAATAATAACGTTAGCCTTGCTTAGCTTAAGCAAGTGTTTAACTGCTATACTAAGGCTAAGGCACAGAGAAAGTATTAGCTATTAATAGTAGATAGCTATAGATTACATCTAACGCTTAATTTTATTAGATACTATAACAATAATTAGATTTTTTTGTGTATACTTCCCCCTTACTTAACTTAAACAACTTAACTACTAGGTATAGTTAACTTTAAGCCCTTGTCTACGGCATATAAAAAGAAGCTTGCTAGGTATATAGATAATAGCTATAGAAAGATCTCTATAAAGAAAAGCGACTTCTTTAATCTATTCTAGTCTACCTAGGTATCTACGTTTACTAAACAACTTATACTTAGAAGCTTTAAAGTGACTAGAATCTTACTTCTTAACCTTAACAAAATTCTTACAAAGTTTACTAACAATAACGCTAAGGCCTTAGATACGTTATTATCCGCCTTATGCTATAGTAGAGAAGATTAGCTTAAAATACAGTTACTTATTAGGTTAATAGTAAGAGATAAGAGAGAGAGAAAGGTAAAGAAGCTAAGACACTTACTCTACTATATCTTAGTGCAAAACACTATACTCTACTATAACATACAAGAGCTTAAAAGAGCGTTAGACATTAAAAAGAAGTATAATAAAAAGTCTAAAAAGATAAACCTCTAATAGTAGCAGAAATACTATAGTAGTGCTGTATTTTAGTTCTCTAGCAAGAGGCGTAAAGCTAACGCACACTATAAGGTTTTTAAGCGCCTAGAGATAGAGAAGAAACTTAAGAAAATAAACAAGAAGAAGCTTACAGCTACTAAAAAGCTAATTAAGAAGAAGAAGAAGAAGAAAAAGCGTGTAGTAAGAGAAGTAGCCAAAAAGATACATAAAAAGACAAAGACTAATACAGCAATCTAGAAAACTAAAAAGTAGGCTAAAAAACAATGCTAAAAGAAGAAGCGTAATACTATAAAAGCTATAAAACAACTCTAATTAGACAAGAGAAAAGCTTTAGAAGCAAACTAGCTAAAAAAGTGTTAAAAACGTAGTTATACTAGTAGTGTTAGTAGTAGTTGTTCTCTATCGCCGCCTCTAGCTGCCCTAACTAAAACCACATTACATAGCCGCAACATTAAACTACTAGTAAAATTCAAGTAGCATATCTTCTTTATAAGTAATTAATTAGTATTACACTATAAAATCTCGTAATAATAGCTGTTATAGGTGGCGCAATAACCTTACTTAGTTTTAACACGTTTTGGTGTTAGCGTGCATTATACAAATTCGTGCATCACGCGCATAGACACGGTAAGCTGCCACTTACACGTAGCCCGTGCTTAGTAACGCCCTCCTAGATTAGGTAACCTTCTGTTGCTAGACTTACATCGCACACACGCATAGACCATTGCATAGCTATCGCTACTGCAGTGTTGTCTCTCTACTTCTACATATTTTACTGTTAAGTTTCTGCGACTAGCTTCCTAAGGGACTGCACTCTCTTAATTACCTTATTAGAGCATAGAGGCTGCGCGACGCTGTTGCTAATGCTTGTTAAACCCTACGCCCAGCGCACACAAACGCAATGCAAATGCAAACGTATTAATTAAGCGCAGTGCAGATACTATCTAATTTAGGTCTTTATAGATAACACTGGCACTACAAACGCGCTACGTGTAAATAGACAGCAAAAGAAAAAATAGCGCAAAGCGTAAAGCTAAAGTTAAGACATAAATCTTTTCTATGTTAAACTAAGGTTGTAAGTACTACTTTAGTACATCTAGGCTACTAGAGCTCTCTACAGCGCTAGACTATTTATTAGCGCTAGCACTTTGTCTACCTGTAGTGTTTTAGCCTTGTATATCCTACTGGCCTCTTATGCAGAGACCTATTAAGATCGTACTTTAAGCAAAGTGTTACAAACATAGATTCTAAAAAGAGAATTACTAGGTTTTATTAATAGATATTATAAGGCAGGCAACAGCTAGCAAGAACGCTATTACTCTATAGATAATAATAAGACAACTTACGTGTAAGCTGCTAAGGCTATAACAGATAAAGCTGTTAAGTTTTATACTTTTAGACAAAGTCTATAAGTAATTATTTAATTAGGTCTTAGAGATAAGTACGTGTAGAGGTTCTTAAAGAGATAGTCGTCTAGTTAAAAACTATAGCAACTAGAGTTATAAGAAAGAGTATAGAGTAGACTATCTATTTCGCAAGCAGAGTTAAGATATTCTAATAATAAAGTTAATTAACAAAGTTAAATATAAACTATAAAAGTTATATTTCTATAAACTATATACTTTAATAATTATAGTAGTAATATAAACTAATTAGTGTTATACATCTATTAAGTTTCACACTTTAGACAAAGTTTATAAGTAGTTGTTTAATTAGGTCTTAGAGATAAGTACAGGTAGAGGCTCTTAAGAAGATAGTTATCTAGTTAAAAACTATAGCAACTAGAGTTACAAGAAAGAGTATAGAGTAAACTATCTATTTTATAAGCAGAGTTAAGATATTCTAATAACAAAGTTAATTAATAAAGTTAAATATAAACTATAAAAGTTATGTTTCTATAAACTATATACTTTAATAATTATAGTAGTAATATAGACTAATTAGTGTTGCGTATTCTCTAATCGCACTAAGCACTAATTACACTAATTACTAATTATACTAATTACGCTAAGCTCTAATTAGGTTATATGTCTCTTTAGTTGTTAACTAAGTGCTAATATATAATTGTTACTTACTTATTATTTATTTTATTATTATAAATACTGTGCTATAGCTACTATAATTAAATAAATTCTTTCTATATTCTGTAGATTGTAACACTATTTCTCTTTTGTTTTAGCTTAGTTTTTTAAGCTTATTTATATAACATAGAGCTTTTTTTTAATTGTTAGGCAGGTCTTAACAATGCTAAAACAACTAACTATCTTAAGTTTAGCTCGCTGTTATTGTTTATACAAATTTATTAAGTTCTTTAGAGAGATTATAGTGCAGAAATATAAAACTTATATAAAGTATAACTAAGTGTGTAAGGTTTATATTTAATTTAGAAAATATAGCAAGTGTGTTCGCTTAGAGCAATGTTATAATATAAAGATAACTTAATCTAAGTTTAACTAACTAGTGTTTAAGAAAGAGAAATTATGTGTATATATAAAAAAAAGTTATAAGACGTAAACTAAAGCGCTATATATATTTAAAAAAGCTATAAAAGACTTACGTGTAGCTTATGCGCGTAAAAAGTAGTTATAATAATAAATAGATTTATTAGACTATTGTACTAAGAAGGCTATCGCAGTAGAGAAGCGCGGTATTAAAGAGTAGAAGTAGTTAAAGTTAGAAACTATTAAATTAAATCTATCTAATAAGTTCTTATTGCTGTCTAGTATCTAGAGCGCCTTTAAAGGCCAGCTTTTAGAGTACTAGAAGAGTAATATAGCACTATCTAATTAGTCTCTTTAAATTACTTTAACATTCGCTAGTAGTTTATAAGGTACGTAGTTAGTTTCTATATGTTTTCTAAGTTAGAGTATTCTAACTACTTAACTAGATATTTATTCTAGCTATTTTTTTTCTAGTGTTGTATTATTTTTTTAACTTTCTATTAGTCTTTACTATTAGCTTAGTAATAGAAGTTCTTCTAAATAGACGTTCTAAAGTTAGCTAGTTTTAATAAGAAGATATAGAATACTAGATAGATCTTTATATTCTTTAGTAGATTAAGTCTATAGTTAACTAGGCTTATCTACTTAGAAATAAAAAAGAGTCTAACTTTAATATAGTCTAGTTTTTTTATTAGTTTTTGCGTTTAAAGATTTTTTATAAGAAGATAGACTTTATTTCTTTTTTTTAGCTAAGATGCTGTTTTTCTTTTCTAGTTAATATAAGAGATTGCTTGTTTTTAAGTCTTGCTAATGTTTTCTAGTAATTTCTAGTGTACTTTCTTTAGTTTAGCTACTAAGAATAACGCTAATTCTGTTTAAATAGTTATTTCTAGACTTCTAGTAAAGAGATTTAGGTGTTTTCTATAGTTTATAAAGAATAGTGTTATTTATTACTTTTAATAATTTGTTGTTGTACGTAATCTATGCTATAGATAATAGTAAAACTTAGTTATTCTGCTACTAGTTGTTATAAATCTATAGATATATTTCTATAATCTAATTTATTCTTTTAGTTTATCTATCTATCTGTAGATAATAAGCGGTTAATAGTTTCTTCTTAGTATCTATAGCTACTAATAGCGTAGTCTAATAGTTTAACGTAAAGAGCTTATCTTAATCGCTAATAATAGATTCTAGTATGCTATAATATCTAATTACTTAGTCTAGAAATACTTAAGCTAGTTGCTTAGTAGTATAATTGCATTAAAAGAGTATTATCTTAGTGTACTTAATAAATCTATCTACTATAACAAAGATTGCGTTATAGACATATTCTATAATAGAGTTTTTAGAAATAGATAACTATGTAATAAAGTCTATAGTAATGTTTATCTATAGTGCTGTTAGTAGCTTTATTGTTTATATTTCTCTATACTTTGTGTGTGTGCTATACTTGTTTTGTTAATAGTTAATATAGTTTTTAATATATTTAGTAATCTTATCTTTTATATTCTTAAACTTATAATGTCTTTTAATAAGTTCTATTATACGCGTGATTTTAGAGTGTCTATATAGTAGATTGTTGTAATAACTAGCTATAATTTCTTCTTAAAGTTTCTCTAGTACTTATAACAGAATATGTTATTCTTATTAAACTTATATTATATTATTAAGCTGTTGTAATAGTTCTAAGAATTTATTCTTATTAATTTTAAGTATAGTGTGCTTATTAATTATTTTTGTTTCTATAAGATTATGTCTTTAGCTAAGTATATTAGCTTTACTATTGTTCTTTTTTAGAGTATATAGTATTTTAAACTTAGGGTAGGGTTAGGGTTAGGGTTAGGGATTTTTATAATTAAA